>JAPMUY010001312.1:40000-47500 GCA_026901105.3 Galaxias olidus
AGATCGCTTCTTGCTAAACAAGAATAAATTGGAATCGCCGCGTGTGAGGTTCAAAAACCATTCTCATCTTATATATGATTGGCTGCTGCAGGTCACCTTGGCTGCGTTCTACACTCGGGGACGAGAATGGAGAGATGACTGCGCAGGTATGTTCATTTAGCTCATCTGTCACGGTGCCATGTCCGGAATGGATTTGAAGCTTTTTCCCACTGCCAACGCCATCTCGGAATGTTTGGACTCTCAACGTGATAACACTGTTACCATTGATTACGGCTCGTTTGAACAGCCTCTGCTCTCTATTTGCTCTCCTCGGCATTGACCAAGTAGACCCCCCCCCCCCCTTAAAGTTCAAACGAAACCCGCAGATCTCACGGGAGCCACACCCCCCTCCCTCCAGATGGCGTGTTGCCGTTGTTCCGTCGTCTGCTTCGCCAAACAGAGGCAGCGCTGCGGCAGAGCCACTGGATCACATTAGCGCTGAGGAAAACGCCCAGACGCAACTCGCATCGCTCTGTCTCCAAGAACGCCCCCCCCCCCCCCGAGTTTGTGTCCCCACAAACCACACACACACACACACACACACACACACACACACACACACACACACAGGAAAGGTCAAAAGCAGGCATTGGCAGGTATATGCGGACACACACAAACACACAAACACACAGACACACAATAGGAAAGGTCAGAAGCAGTTGTAGACGTGCGCACACACTAACACTCCCACGCACCCGAAATCAACACACACACAAAAT
Organism: Galaxias olidus; assembly: GCA_026901105.3. NCBI lineage: Eukaryota > Metazoa > Chordata > Actinopteri > Galaxiiformes > Galaxiidae > Galaxias > Galaxias olidus. Next base: position 40,759 of record JAPMUY010001312.1, read on the forward strand.
CACCTCATTAAACCTTAAACTTCACCACCATTAGGCTGGAGGAAGGCCATCCACAGACATGTTGTGTCCTCTGTGACGTGAGGCAACGGCCAAGGCTCTCTGACAAATGGGCCTCCCGCCATTGTGCTACTGCTGGGCGGACCTTCCCTCACAACAACCAATGAGCCCTTAGGCTTCCAGGGTGCCCGTGGTGCGGTGTTTATGGCCCAACTAAGGACTTACGACTTCAGCAAGGCGAGGGATGGCCACTTTATTCCAACCCCATGCTACTTACCAGTGTCCCTGGGGCGAATACAATTAGAGGTCCAGCACAGAGCACGATCCCTGACAGAGGCAGGAAGGCAACCACACACTGCGTTCTTCCCTTTGGCACGTTGTGGAAATTCAATATTAATTTCAACGACAGCGCAACAAACATTCTCATAATCGATACACGTTAATGGCTGTATTCAAAGCAGTTTTGAAGTGGACAAAGAATCGTTTAGATTGTCCACACAGAGATTTTGTGGATGCGGACAAGATTGGATATCACAACAGAGGCGTGGACGATGGATATGAATCATCAAATTGTGGGAATCATCCACAGGCATATTTAAATACCATTCACATCCTAGAGGGGGGAAGTGCCATTTCAATCTGGAGAGGCCTTTCTTCCCTTGAAATGGGTCTGACAGAGTTGCAATCTTGGCTTTTGATTGGACTAGAGGGGGCCTACTATTACCAACCTCATGGGATGATCCCCGTAAAGAATTATGGATTGAGACATGGTGTATGATCCAAACGTATCCAAACAAGCTAGGCATTTGAAGCAGACGCGCAGAAGCAAAAAATGGCATCTGGAAGTAAAAAAAAAATGGCTGCGTTGCCTGTGCTGTCGTTGGCGACGTGTGTGCGGATAGGAACCCGTGCAAAACGGCTCCTAACCTTTGAGCGTTCCATAGACAAACAAACCTGACCTTGACTCGTTGCCTCGCCGAGTCTTTTTTTTTTTGCGCCACGGAGCCACTTTGTCCTGGCTCCTCGTTACGAAGGCAGCGCAGAGGACGAAGCTGAGGGCCGAAAGGGACAAACGAAGCAACTAATGATCGGGGAAATTACCTCATGCCCTTTCAGATGAGAAATGTAAAAAGAAAAAAACTGCGCGTCGACGAGGAGTTTGTGTGTGTGTGTGCGTCTCTCCAAACCCCTTCAGCCTTAAAATGATTCACGCACAAATCCCCCTCCATACATATTTCCGCTTATAAACAAGAGTATAGGCTACGTAGGCCGCTTTCTCTCTCTCTCCCTCTCTCCCTCTCTCTCTCTCTTTCTCTCCCTCTCTCTCTCTCTCTCTCCCTCTCTCTCTGTCCTTCTGCTTGGATGGCGCCCAAATGAAGCCTGCGAGTAAAATGACAAATGAGTCAGCTGAAGACGCCCCCTCAGACAAACCTGTCACCCCTCGTGAGCGTTCAGCGTGGCCATGTGGCCGCGTGGCTATTCTTAGTGGATTCCAGCACAACCCCCGTGACCCCCGACCCTTTCCCTCGCTCTCCCTCTCACATGGAAAACCAAATCAACATCCGGCCCAAGCATACCATGCCAGAATGACGTGCAGGGACAACCCCGCTCACTCGGGGCTCGGCTCGTCTGTGGGGGACCCTGGAGAGCGCTGGACTCCCTAACTGGAGCCAGAACGCGCGGAGAAGAAAGCCTTTGGATGGCTCCTTCAGTGCTGACGGCGGCGGGGGGGTTCTGGCGGACTCTGAGGTGTAACCATGCATGCCTCACTCTCTGTCGTTCCCCGATCCATACGTTCACGGTGTGGAGGGACTTCTCAGTCGGGGTGTCGCTGCACACGACGTGAGAGAAGATGAAGGATGGAGGAGAGCCGAGCAAAAATGAGCGGATTAACGTGGGGGGGGGGATCACTGCTTAAACCCCATAACTGTTCTGGTGGAATCCTTAGAAATTGTCCATGACAGAGAGAGGGAGAGGGAGAGGGAGAGGGAGAGGGAGAGGGAGAGGGAGAGGGGGAACGATAAAGGAAAACAAAGAGAGCGAGCGAGAGAGAGAGAGGGACGTACTGTATATAGAGAGAGAAAGGAGGAGAGAGAGAGGGCCGTACTGTATATAGAGAGAGAAAGGAGGAGAGAGAGAGGGACGTACTGTATATAGAGAGAGAAAGGAGGAGAGAGAGAGGGACGTACTGTATATAGAGAGAGAAAGGAGGAGAGAGAGAGGGACGTACTGTATATAGAGAGAGAAAGGAGGAGAGAGAGAGGGACGTACTGTATATAGAGAGAGAAAGGAGGAGAGAGAGAGGGGAGAGAAATGCACAGTGAGGCCGAGGCATGCGGCCAGGCGCCGATGGCAGCATCCATGCCTGAAGTCTGAGCAGATCAAGCGCCCTCCGCAGATAAACTCTTCTACATGACGTAGAACGGAGTTATGTGTCATGGCAGCTGCTTCCCTCCCAGGCGAAGGCAGAGGGGAGGGTGTGCCCGGGTGTTACAGTTGTGTTTCTGCGTGCACATGCTCGAGTGTTACCGAAAGGCAGACAGACAGAGGGGGAGAAAGACTACTTTTACAGCAAAGCTCTGCAGTTTGTACGGGAACCAAGAAAATAACGATTGCTTTTTTTCCCCCTCCTTACTTTGCATGCCGAGGTCCTCCGAAGAGAAGGAGAGAAGGGATAGAAGCTGTGATCAGGGAGACCACGGTGGATGGGTAGCAGGACGGCTGGGAAGACAAGCCCGCCTTGGAGAGCCTTTTTCTGGGTCTGCCAGTTCAGCTCAGCCCCATCCCCTTCTAGCTTTCCGCTCCTCAGACAGCCCAACTATTCCTTTCACGGGTTTCTTACTATTTAGATGCTACTGTAAAAATAAACCCATTTTGAAACGCCATACCGCTGTGTCAGTAATTATTGCGTTGTTGTTGCCGCTTCTTCCTCAGTGTGAAAAGTGCGAGTGACTTCTCACCTCATATGATCTGCATGATATGTCTTATGCTAGCAAGATATTGCGCTGCTGTTGGGAATGCAGTGTGAGTTCTCTTCATGTTTGTAACGGGGCCTAGGCTGGTCTCTGACGTTAAGCTATTAGGTCTATACATCACAGCACTCTGGACAGGCGGGCGGGCTTGAAACTGTTGTAAACAGCAGAGATCTATTTTTATTGAAGGGGGATAAGAGCTCTGAAGTGTAATGGAAAACGTAGACGATAGCAATACATCAGAGCATGGCTGGATACACACACATGCTCTCTCTCTTTCGCTCTCTCTCTCTCTCTCTCTCTCTCTCTCTCTCTCTCTCTCACACACACACACACACACACACGTGTAAAGATTGCATAGAGTGTGAGCACCCATTTCTGTCTCTTGCAGGCATACATAGAATGAACACACACACACACAGAAGCTGCAGCTCAGCAAAGAACGGTTTATGGCTCACCCAGGGGAAAACGCCAGAGCAAGTAGAATATCTAAGCTGTAGACCATCTTTCTATGGAAGAAATTGAAGCCCCCCTCCCAAAATATAAACCTTTCACAGAGATACCGGTCGGCTGGAGGTCATGTCCATCTCTAGGACTACATCACCCTGTGACCCCTGACCCGCCCTCCACCACGTTCTGTCACGGCCACCCTGTTTTGTAGTTCTTTTCCATAAGTGAGTTCTTCAAGAACGGGGTCGACCGTCGACAGTAGCAGGGTCCTCGGACGTCCAGGCTGCCAGATCGCGCCCGCGTTCGGAGGCAGGATTACGGGGTGGCGCTCGAGGTCTGATCCCGAGGAAAGCTTCCAAAGTTTAAGGACCCCGCAGGTGGGCCGAGAGGTTCTTCTTTGAGCAGGATATTGTGAACATCAAGCCTGCGGGGTATTCTACAGGTCATTTGTTACATAATCTGATATTCAATGACGGATAAACGATGGTACAAAGATTGGAACTTCCTCTGCGGCCTGGTGCCTGCTTCACATACCAAAAAGAGTTAGATTACACCATGTACATTCTCTGAAAGGGCACGCAAACAAACAGACCCACCAATGTTCAAACGCAAGCTCGCAAACACGCTCTCCAACACATTGTCTGCTGGCGGCCCCAGACAGGCTGCCGCCCAAAGGGGGCCGACAGAAGGGAGCGCGGTGTGCCCGTCTGCAGTGCAGCACCGGCAAACCATGCGGAACACTTTGCAAGCGGCCAACACTGTCACCACTTACACACACTCGGCTGCCGCAGCAGAACTGCAAGTGAAAGAAGAAGAAGGGGGGGGGGGGGGGCGCGAAACACTTAGCAATGAAGAAGAGGCTGCCAAAAAATGTGACGTTATATATATCATGAAAATAATTGGCCCCGCGGCCAACGAGGACGGCTTCGTTTGTTTGTTTCGTGCGAAGCCTGCCGTGAGTTTGGCGTTGGAGGATGGAATACTACGGGGACCAGGCAGGAAGAGAGCAAAGCCAATAGAACGGAGCGACAGCAAACAATGTATTAGTAATTTAAACCGTATCCGCATCTCTGTGGCCATTGGGACTGAAATATATGTAAAGTATACGTTATGACTTCTTGGTTAGGGTTGCACTGCTGTCCTCGCTCAGTATATTCTTTGCCTCACGTCCAAACACATTTGGCTCTTCCTTAAAAGTGGCAGTTCGGAATCCAGACATCGGAGCCAGGACCAGAAACACGCACGCACACACGCACGCACACACACACACACACACACACACACACACACACACACACACACACACACACAGACACACACACACACACACACACACACACACACACACACACACACACACACACACACACAGACACTGACACACACACACACACACACACACACACACTCACACACATAAAGTGCAAGGGAGAAACTCCTTTGAGCCGAGTGCACACACACACACACAAACACACACACACACACACACACACACACACACACACACACACGTTCTTGTCTTGGCGCATTCGTTATCTTCAGAGATAAAATATAAGTACTCTCACTTGCACAAAGACAGTAAATCTTTAAAGGAAATTCTTCATACAGATCTCGCTCTAGACTTTCCTTCCCTTGAAAGACAAAATTGCGTCAGATTATTCAGTATGTTTAAAAAAATATACATTCAATGTTACTTAGAGGACGCTTACTTTTTTTAATAAAATAAAATGAAATAAAATGAACTGGCATTCGCCTAACCTGAACTACACACTTATCCTACTTGTTTAGCAGGGGCAGCAAGTGGAGGATGGCCGTTTGGATGTTGTTATGGAAACGGGTTAAAGATGCGCTGACAAGCAGACAGTTATGACATCACAGTCGCCTTCTAATTGTTTTTATACTGAGGATCTGGCCGCGATCCCACCCACTCTTTCTCTCAGTAACATTTCTCACTCTCTCTCTCTCTCTCTCTCTCTCTCTCTCTCTCTCTCTCTCTCTCTATAGTGCCTCCTAGGGTCTCTCTAGAGAGAGAGAGAGAGAGAGAGAGAGAAAAAGAGAGGAAAAGCCACAGCAAAACAGATTGTTGTTCCTCTAATTCGGGGTCAAGGGCCCACTCACACCTGTCAACAACATTGTTTACTTCCAGGGTGTCCTCTTTAAAACACCCCCTCGGTACAGCTCCTCTCGGCGGTTCCAGTTCCAGCTATTTATTAAATTAGTCCGTGCCGCTGCTGCTCCACAGAGGCTGTCAGAGTGGGCCGCTGGGTGCGAGACTAGGCTCTCATCTGTCAGCGAGCCATAAGAGAGAGAGAGCTCGAATCGTCGAGTGGAATATTTGACTTTTTTTTTTCCAGGTTCCCCTTTGGCACGATCTCAACTTTTGTTTTAATTCATAAATAATGCGCCGATAATAAATGAAATGTTAGAAATTTGGTTTTCCAATTTTTAGACGACCTTTTAGAAAAAGGGACACCTGCTCTCATTTTCAATATGTTTTTTTTCTCTTTCGGTCAATATTTCGTAAATCAGACGATGGATAAATACGTCTTTAAATTTTAGGACAAAAGGTACTGAAAGCACACGTTTTATTTTAACTCACATGCAAGCATCTCATTATCACCGTCTCACCTGCACCACCTGCCATTTTCTATAACCCCTGTGACTAACTACAGCCTGACCTGTGTGTACAACACAACACAACCCCCCCCCCCCCCCTCCTTTCTACACAACTGCAGCCCCCTCCCAGTACCCCCCGCGCGGGCGCTACCTACCGGTACTTCATGCCCGTGAGCTTGGCGGTGGACTCCTTCAGGTTGTGGTGGTACCGGTGGGTGAAGGAGCCCAGGCTGCGGGCGATGAGGGCCACGGTGCGGAAGCGCGCCCGCGCGTGGCTGGTGGTGTTGGGGCTGGTGGCGTTCTGCTTGCTGTGCTCCCCGTTGCGGGGGGCCTTCAGCCCGTGGTCCGTGCACGCAAAGGACACCTGCATGGCTGCGGCGGCTCAGGTGGGGCCGGCAACCCGGTAGCAGTCGCTGCTCTAGGACCCGGTCGGCGTGCTCCCACCCCCCCCACCCCCCCCCCTGCGGTCCGCTCCGGTCTCCTCCCCCCCACCGTCTAACGGGTCTTTGTTTGATGGAACCTGCTGCGGTAGCGGTGGGGTGTCTTTTTGTCCTTTAAAAAAAAAAAAAAAAGCTAAAGCGCTGTCGCTTGGAGACTGTGGCGACCTGCCCGAAGGCTGGGGAACAGGAGGCGGTTCAAAGGTCAACGGCCACTTGTCGCGTCGACGGTCCCTCTGGGGGTGGGGGGGGACCTCAGGCGGGCACTGC
>JAPMUY010001312.1:55000-90000 GCA_026901105.3 Galaxias olidus
GTGGTGCCCGTCGTTGATACATGGTGGGAAATGACAACATGTGAGTCAATGCAAAACGTCCAGTACCGGTCTGTCTGTAACACAGTGCCAGATGCATAGTGCACGTTCACCACCCTTCTGAGAAAGTAGCTCAAGTCCCTACAGGGTTTGGAATTTTGTCTCGAGTTAATGAGCCGTTGTAAAAAACACATCTCTTTACACGCACACACACGCACACACACACACACACACACACACACACACACACCCACCCACACACACAAACACACACACACACACAGAAGTGCAGTCACACACACGCGGGGTCGTTCCTACCTGTAGCTCATGCCAGTGCAGCCCTGGACAGACCCTTGTGCCCCCTGGCCATGAACCTTGAGGACCTCCCGCACGCGTCTCCGTCCGAGGGCCCTGGCGTCTCTGCTGGCACCAGTGAGGTGGGCCGTGGCAGGGCTCACTCCTGGCCCCGCCCCCTGCGGCGGTTGGGTCACGCTCGGGCCACGCTCCAGCCTCTGTCCCGCTCTCGGCCTGGGCACGGGGAGTCCCGTGCATGCTGCCTTCAAATACATCTCCGGGTCATTCCCGTCAAACAACCCGGGAGTACTGCACCTCGGTTGCAAACCTCCGACTGCCACTTCAATGGACTTGGCTGCTTTGTAAACAGATTACTCTGGCTGCTGTTCCCGTTGCATTACCTCGAGTGTTGGAACGGATGATTTCATGTTTCCTTTTTGGGGGGGGGTGGGTGGGAATTCTAATCATACCTCCGTATCAGCACTGACACGTAACCAGGGAAAACATGCAACACACACACGTACACAAACACACACACACGTACACACACACACACGGAGAGCTTGTTTTGTCACCTCAAAAGAGAGGAAAGTGGGCACGAGGTTAGAGGGATCAACACACGCTCTTCCTATGCCGTCCGTGGGAAGTCCAGGTTATTCTGAACGGGCTGAGGGGGAACATAATAACAAAGCTGGCTTTGGGGCCGGGCCCATCGGAGGGCTCTGGCGTGGCACCAGGGGAGCGAGCCTGTTCCCCCCCCCCACCCCCGCTGGGGTTAGCCCTGCAAAGCCCGGCAGATATTTCCGACTGCACGGCCAAGCTGCAGGTCTGAGTCACATGAACGTATAAACCCCCCCCCCCGCTACGCTAAGCCGCCCGCAAAGTTGACATTTGCACAGAGATCCCAGCCCTCAGAGCGACAGCGTTGGGAAACTCAGTCACAGCCAGGCCACTCTCAGCAGTACACAGACCTAGGAACTGCGCAACAAATGGGGAAAAGCTAGAAAAAGCTGTCCAAGCTGATCTGGGGCCTGATGCGATTAGCCCAATCCATGTCACCCCTTGCAAGGACTGACGGGATTTCAGTGGATGCGCGTTCCCATTTTCATATTTGCTTCGCCTGCTATCATCTTACTGACAAGTATTCATTTCCTGCCCTAGGTAGGGTGGATAAATGTAGGAGAACAAAACATTTCTGGCAGGTAATAGATTGTTCCATTGTGCATCCCAGCTGGCAATTTAGCCCTGACATGCTCCATTGAGCCAAGTATGGGAGCAGGCATTAAGGCAGAATGATCGTTCTGCCAGAAGGGTAGATGGAGGCTTAGGACTCTGGCATTCAAGTGAAAACAAATATGTGGTTGCATTCCTTTCCAAAGCATGGACAAGGTCTCAATCTACGTGTAAGCACAATCAAATAAGCCTAAATCTAACAACCGAGGTCACACAGGAAATCTTTCTTCTTCGTCAACATTGGATTATGAGTAATCGTTTCAAAGATGGCAGCTGCGAATAGCTACTTTAAAGTTTGACTCGATCACTGAGTTGGACATTCATTGTAAGAGGAAGAAAGTTGAAGATCTTTTTTGACGCGGCTTGTTCTGCGTCGGTGTTCTTGAGCCGCCATCTAGTGTTCAAACACTGGTATTACATCATTCAAATCCTCAGACCCGGATGTTTGAATCTCCTCTGCATCCCAATGGGATGGTAATTAAGGATGAATCTGATTCAGTTAATCTGAATCCCTAAATGTGTTTAGTAAGGTTAAGACATATTAATGCTGTGTGGAGGATTTCTTCCCAAACCCTGCGGAGTATCTACGCCGTTTGGCACAACATTTTCAATTACATAGCCTAATGTAAAGGATCTTCACATACAGTTTTCATTTCTGTACAGATGTTTTCAGCTCGCGTGACAACATGGTAGCACTGGTCCTTTAGTTAAATTTTTTTTCAATTGCTAACAAGCGTTGGTCAATACTGAAACTTCTTTTTCAAAACTCTTCACACAGTCTGCATTACAAACATGCATCTCAGCTAAACAGTTCATCTCACCTCCAAAACTCTTTCTCGCCAACAAAATACATCATACAGTACATGTCTCAAAATGAGCTCATTCATCCACAGCACTGGCAACAAGTCTTACTCAGGAAGCAAACACTGTCACTCTTAGCACACTGAACTACAAAATACTAACATCAAAGAGCATTACATAAATGACATATTATCTTTAAAGCACGACAGATTTTTTTTCCAGATAAATCAGTATTTTATTATAGAATAAGATCTTTGCACTTTATTTAGTGTACTAAATTATTGTATATTGTATTGTATATTGTAACAAGAATGAATCAGCAATGCAGCAATTTGCTTCAGTTACATTTATGTTTTCTATATCTTTGCATAGTGATTTACAGTACTTCATGTATATAACATATTCACTCCCTCTCTTCTGCATTTGGCCACATGTTTTCATCATCACATCTTATGTCTTCTCTGGCGATGCACTTTGGGAAGAATCTTTTAGAATGTCTGAACCAACCCTGGCAGGCTTCAGGCCCTTATCTCATCAGAGACCACAGCTCTTGGTCTTCCTCTTCTTCCTCTTCTCCCACTCCCTGTCACTCTTCTCTCTCCACCAACCTGTCCTCTATGATACATATTTCCCAAAAAAACATTCAGAAGCCATCCTTTTTTATCTGCTTGCTATGAGCAATGAGGCCAAACAAAGGTCACCTGGGTAGGTTGTTAGCTGCAAACTGCACTCAGCTGTGTTTGGAATTATTATTATTTCATTTTATTGTCAATATTTTGATATTATTTTCTATAGATTTCAATTTGGCTGCAGCAGAAGTTGAATTTTTTTGTCTTCATCATTCTGTTTTGATTGTGTTTTTAACTGTTTTGAACAAAGTGTGTTAGCATTTGAAAAATGTGCTGCAATAGTATAGTGTTTTGTAGTTGGTGAACTCTGACTGAGAAAGGAGTTTATGAATTTTGGTAACTGTGGTCACTGAATCCATTTTGTGTTAAAGCAATGAAAAGTGATTCACAGTTTGCTCCACATAGACTTCTGTTTTGCTGACTGTGTGAAGAGTTTTGACAATGTGACTTCAGTTTCAACCAATGCTTGTTAGCAATTGAAAAAAACTGTAAAACAACATTGCTAGGTTGATATGACCCGATGAGAGTGGATGTGGCTTTAATCCGACCACATCCTGCGAAAGACAAACATCCAGGTCAGAAAGCAGTTGGTGAGAAAAGCTCCACATGAGAGAATGAGTGTCTCTGCTGTTTAGAAAATGGACAGCAAAAAACAACAGTGCGATAACACAGGCAAACATCACGCACGCTCAGATAGTGTGCGCGTGTGCGTGTGTGTGTCTGTGTGAGTATGTGTGTGTGTGTGTGTATGTGTGTGTGTGTGTGTGTGTATGTGTGTGTGTATGTGTGTGAGTGAGCTTGTGTGTGTGTGTATGTGTGTGCGTGTGTGTGTGTGTGTGCTTGCGTGAGTGTGTCCGAGTGTGTGTGTGTGTGTGTGTGCTTGCGTGAGTGTGTCCGAGTGTGTGTGTGTGTGTGTGTGCGTGCGTGCATGTGAGTGTGTGTGTGTGTGTGTGTGTGTGCGTGCGTGCGTGTGTGTGTGTGTGTGTGTGTGTGTGTGTGTGCATGCATGCGTGTGTGTGTGTTTGCGTGGGCGCATTGAGAGTGTCTCTGTGTGGCGTGTCCTCCCACTCAGTGCTGTGGTGAAGGAGGCCGACACAGAGCTCTGCTCTATTTCAGGCCCGGGAGAGGGAGGCCTTTGCTGCTGCTGCTGCTGCTGCTGTTAGCTGCTCTCTCTGCAAGGCCAGGGTGACTCATCCAGCCCTCTCCTGCAGGCAGTATGGATGCCACCGCCACCGGAGGATGTAGGACGCCGCGCACGGTGAACAGCGACGGAGGGTGGGAGAGGTTGTGTGTGTGCGTGTGTTTTTTTTAACTTCATCTCTTCGTTAACCGATTGATTCCCAGGTTCACCTTTCTTTTCTTCCCCCATTCTTTTTTTCCCTGCGTCCCATCTCTCACCCGCCATCTTGTGTCAAAACGCTCATCAAATAAGGCTAAACTTAGTTCCTGTGATGGGATTGCAAGATGGCCGACAGGGCAGCACTGGGGGCGCTACTCTCTGTGAGCGACTCCTGACGTGATTCTCTCCTTTTTCATGTCTGATACTGTTTTGGTTATTTGTTTTTCTCTCCCGAGGGCCATGTTGAAGATGAATTTCTGTTACTTGTAATAGACAATAAAGTTATTCTATTCTATTCTATTCTATTCTAAACTCAATGCCGTTTAGTCAAACACTGGCTGCACTGGCACTGGACTAACCGACCGACGAAAGATATTCTGAGAGATGAGTCGCCACCACGGAGACTTCCCAGTCTCAGTGTCAACACAACGTGTGAAACCTCACAACAGGAAGCCAGGGGAGCTAGTAAACACGAGTCCATGCTCTCCGGTGAGGTAGGAAGGTGCCCACATCCTGCCAGGCCGCAACGCAGGACCACAGGAAGTGGAATGGGCTACCGCTGCTGGTGTCGCCGTGTCTATGGCAGATGTTCAGGGTGGGGGGCACTGGGAGTTGGAGGCCCCGCATGAGCAGGCCCGGGTGATCCTAACGCGAAGCAGCGCGCGGAATCGAGGTCAGTCCTCCAGCGTTTAGATCCTCCAGCTGAGACACCGTTTAGTTCTTGGCATTGTTTCCCATAAGGATCCGCGAGGTTGGCGGCCAAGGATTCCTCGTCCCACGTGATGTGCTTATCGCTGCGGCGAGCCGTGTTCAGCGGGAGCCGAGGAACACGTTGGTGCCTGTACCATCGTGCTTAATATATCTACGCTCAGAACGTCATGTAACACTGAAAGAGCATATTCCACTTCAAAACAACACCATTACAGTGAGTTCACTCGTGGCATGTGTGTTTGCACGTGTGCTAGTGTTTGTGACAACAAAGTATATGCATTGAGAGGGTAACAGCGGACGTTTAAAAGGAAACGCATTGCTTAACCTAGAGCAAAGAGACTGAAAAAGAAAGAAAGAAAGAAAGAGAGAACGAACGAACGAACGAACGAACAAAAGAAAGAACGAACAAAAGAAAGAACGAACAAAAGAAAGAAAAATAGAGATACAGAGAGAAAGAAACCAAGTCTACAGTGGAGCTATGAAGACTAATGTAAGTCAACTGACACATTCAAGTCATCAGCTGCCCTGGTTCCGCATACTAAGGAGGTCCGCCATAGAAGACCCCTCAGCAGGGCATCAGGCAGGCAGAGGGGGGCCAAGCCCAGAGAGACTGAAAGGCAAGCAGCCAGCCCCTACAGTGTACAGCATCCTGAGAGAGCTGGAGAGCAGGTTGAGAGCCATCGAGAGGGCCCATGGAGGTGCTGAAAAAAGACGCTCCGTTCAGAGAGTGTCTGTGCTTGTGCGCGAGTGTGTGTGTGCTGCGGTGGTCACGATTCACAAATGAATCAAGAGAGAGACAGTGGTGCCTTTATGCAATTGATTTGGTACTGTGCTTTCAACTGCCCATGCACTTCCCCACTGGTGAGCCTTCAGCGTTCACTTCCTCTATTTGCGACATCAGATATTCTGGACCTTTCCAAACTGTTGTGATTCTGAATCATAGTGTTAGTCACTTTTTTTAAAAACAGTGTAGATTTCTAATAATATATTACACAATATTTTTTTAACAGGTCATGCATGCACATGTCCTTTTTACGTACGGAAGTCTCCATTTGTACTTTCTGTAAAGCTACAATGAACGGCAAGCTGCTACCAACATTAACGTTCCCTCCTCCCCCTCTTGCTCCGGCACAGTAGCCTACAGTGATCTCAAGTGTTCATTGGTTAATTCCCCTTAAAGGTCAGGGTGAGACAGCGCAGCGAGGAGCTCGCTAGCGTGCCAGCTTGACTTTCCATATGTTCACTATTTATTAGGCCCCAAACACGCAGACCTATAGGCCATAGAACCAAGGGTCGACTCCTACTACGGGACCCCTCGTTTGTCTTGACGATTGGACTCCAAGTGCAACACCCTCAAGATCACGCAGGAATCGCTATGTGGCTGATAAAACGGGTCCTATAACAAATCTAGTCACAATGCCCCCCCCCCCCCACACACCCCCTCAGGAGTCTGTCCAGCCAATGACTAAGAAGATGCCCAAGAGGGCAAGCTGTGCAGCATCGTATACCGTCCCGTCCAACGTGTGTCGGAGAGTAACAATTCGGGTCAATGTGTTTGAACGCGTTAGCGGGGTGAATACCTGCCAGCACGTTGTGTGAGACCTGACTGGGTAGGGTTGTTGAGGAAGGGGTGGACGGCATTGGCTGTGGCTAATATGGAGGACAGCCCTTCACAGTCAAGGAGAGATTCCTCTCTGGTGGGAACAGGGGGGGGATCTGTGTGACGACTGTGTACCGGGGCTCCGTCTGACTTCACAGCGGGGAGATAACTCCCCGTGACAATGAGGTTAGCGTCATGTGATCCCCTCGGCCTCTCGGCTCAAATCAAATTATACAGGGTGGAGGGTGGGGTGAAGGGGGGGGGGGGGGTCACATGCATCGCAAGTCTGCAGGGTAACCTCTCTCCGTCTCCTCCTTTCCTTCTCTGTTATCGTTTTGCCGTCTTCTCCTCTCGCTGCACTTAGTTCACACTTCTGTGTTTCGGAGAGCCTTGTGTGTGTGTGTGTGTGTGTGTGTGTGAGTGTGTGTGTGGGGGGGGGGTCTTCCCTCTGGAGGACAGGGTCTTGCTCTCCCCCATCTTGACATGCCCCGCCCCCCCAGTGTCATAGATTCCTGGCTGGTCGCTTTCCTCAGCGGTACCACCCGGTTTTTACGTGTTACAAATCAAATGTTGTGACACAGCGTAACTTCTGATACAGAAGTTGCCTCAAGACAGGAAGTTCTCCACTGATCCACCCTTCCCTTCCTCTGTGCAGCAATGCTACCGAGCCAACACACAGACACGCTCTTTGTCCGTGTGACTAAGTCACAGGCCGCGACTTTAATGCTAATCTGCTAAAGGTTATGCTGCAGTTAAAGATGCAAAATCTCTGTAAACTGTGGGGTTGAAAGGCTAAAAGGCTGCGGATAATTTGGTGACTGGTTAGATGCTTGAGAAGATAAAAAAATTGGCTTAACGCCCTTGCACTTTTCCAGACAGCTCACAGCAGCTCATGAATTGCAGAAGTTGCAACACAAAATGGACAGGTAGCCAATGGGCTCAAGAAAAGACTCCAGGCTCCGGTTGCATTGTTTTTCAGCCCAGTGTGTTGACTCACACACAGTTGCTTAACAAGCCTCTTAGTGGCGTGGGCTATTGAATTGCTTTCACGTAGCAACCATGCCTAATACACATCTGTCTCACGTTGAGATGCATAGCGGAGATGCATAGCGCTGATGCAGGTTGGTTGTCACACAAAGGACGCCGAGGGTGGACGAAATAGCAACAAAGAACCAGTTTCTCCACATTTTTTCAGTCTGACACTCATTCATTTGGCCGAAGAGGGAAAGGATCCTGACGATATCTTATGTAAGATCTTGTACTGATTTGCATGAGGAACAGAAGGTGTTTTAAAAGAGAAAACCGGTCACCCTCGATTAACAGTGACCTTTGTTTAGACCAGGTACACCTGATAAGTCTCTACTCTTATGGGTGAGACGGCTCCCATTTCCTTCAGAGGCGAGTGCCCACCACGCTCCAATCTCATTCATAGAATTGCGACTATAACAATTCTTCTTTTTGTTGTTACTGAGCCTGGGATCGCGTAAGGAGGTCCCTATATATACAGCGGTACATTAGCGGGTGTAGTCAGAGAGCCTATCACACACCATCGGGATTGAAGGGTCACCGGGGTCACTGAAGAGCCTGGGTGATGCACACTGCAGGCCACATGACGAGAACCCCCCCCGAGGCGTGGAGGCCATATTAGCTCCTTGGCCTACTGGGACATTCCTGCCCAGGGAAAGACGCGGGGAATCCATTTCCCATACCTCCATTTCACTGTCACGACTCCTCTGAAACACGCTCGGGGCCGATGCATAATGCATGCGTTCTGTGCCATACACGCAGCGAGGTGAGGACTGCTCGCCATCTGATGACACGCACCCTCCTGTCCGTTTTTTCTCACAGTGAATCAGCTCCCATCAGACCCTTCCGCATGCGGTGGCTATTCTTTCATATCTTCTCCTTAAGCTACATGTAAGATAAAACAGATGAACCCATCACGATGATTCCCCATCTGGCACCTCACCCGGCAAATTATTTAGCTGCATGGATTGGTGAGCTCATTAACAACACAATTAGTTATGTCTGCGGAGGTTCAATCTCCGCATCCAGAAGACCTTGGATGTTTGATTAGCCCAACGCAAATGAACGGTGTCTCCGAAACGAATGAGAGCAACAAAATGTTTATATACAATCTCAAGTGGCCGTTACGTTTGGCACAGGGTGTTGAATCATAAGGTGGCTCTGTTTGGTTTGGGGATCCTTCTGGCTCCAGTCCATTGGCCAGCCTGGGAAGAGAAGGGGTACAAATGCTCATCTGTTTATCACTGGCTGGTTGGGCCGAGCGGTCGGCGGACACAGAAGGCCCTGTCTGTCCCGTCCAACCGTCTAGAAAACATGTGGGGGGGAAGAGGGCAGCAGCTCAAAGCCCATAGCCACCACTTACTGCAGCCCCTGACCACTACATAAACAACTGGACACATTTTTTCCCCTCTGTAAAGTCACAAACACCTCTCTTCAGTTCTGTCATTCTGATTGGAAACTTAAATACATTAATTAAGGGATTATAATCAGTCTATTATACTTTAGGATACAAATAGTATTGCTTTGCATTGCATGGCAAGGTCAAAAATGTAATATAATGATTAGAATACGATTTCCTCTCAGACTAAAGCTGGAACCTATGTTCTGAATTGTCTGAAAGATGAGGTGCATACAAGTTATAATTGAAACAGGAAGAAAACACAAAAATGTTAGATAAAATGTTTTTTTTTGTATTAAAAGTCTTTCAAACCAGACAAGTGGATGGTAGAAGGTTGATCTGAGGTGGAAATTACAATTGCGTCAAGAGTTTCACATTTTAGTAAGACAAAATAAGCGAAAACAACACAGCCATGGCTTGCCATTCACTGAACCCAACTATGCAGTGTGGGTTTGTGTTCTAGGTGGAAAAGTACCACTTAATAAAACAGTGCCAAACTCTGACCTGATATAGTAGTTAGTCAAAGTCCCAACCGAAGAAAAAAAACAAAACAACATTTCTAAAAAGGAAGTAGGCTTCTCTTTCACCTTTGAACCTAACTCAAACTGCGTTACAACAAGTAAAAGGTGTGAAACAGCCTAGGTTTTGTGATTGCCATCAAGACGCTCTGTAGAGGGAAGAGGGCTCATCCGTTGGCACAGTCAGATACAGGAGTTCTCTTTAGGAAGGCACTTGACATGGGGTCTATCCCCACATCAGGACAGTGACGCACCAAGGTCCTTATTTGTGCACACTGAGGAGTGACACAGCAGAAGTGCAAATTCTGTAATAAATTCACGGTAATCAGACCAGATGAAAGAGACAATATAGATTCCAGACCACTACAGTCCGCGGCGCAGAGATAGAAATGGAGATCGCCTTCTCGGGGTGCTTTTTCAGCAGGTGATGCAGCCTATTCCATCATGGTTGTTGCTCTGCCACTCCTCTTGTGTTGAAATGTGTTTCCAGTGAGTGCTGCAAGACTCCCCTGGTCGTTTAAAGAGAGCGCTACTGTAAAACGGAAACAAGGCAGGGGTTTTTCTGCCGTTTCCTTTAGCCGGACAGAATCCCCTGAAAGTGACTACTCACAGTTCTGCAGGGGGGGAGGAGCTGCTCTATCCTTTTACCTATGTAGAAGGACCCACCCAGAAGACGTGTAAAAACACAATACTCAAAATACATCACACATCTTTGAACAAAAACAAGAAAAAGTGTCTCTCTTAGGTTTCACAATAAGACATTCCTATTGAGGCACATTTCCAGAGAAGTGTCATATACAAAGCAATTACAAAAAAATCTTAAACATTCAAGTACTTAGTCATGTAAACACTTTTCAGACTATTTACATAATCGATTGTTGTCGTCGTTGTCGATGTACTTAAGTGTGTGTGCAGTAAGACAACAATGTGGGAAGCAATGTATATATATATTTACTTGAAGGCCTACTCGGCCTATCTATATGAGAGACCGTATCATGCGTTTTCAACAAGTTGGCTGTGTGATATCAAATTGACAATCAAAGCAGGGCTTGGATAGGGTTTGACTAATTAACTGGAAACATTGCAATCATTTAAAGAAGAACACATGAACAGCACTGATCACCAGCACTAGGAACAGCAGAATAGTTCATCTGTCTGACTATTTCGGCGAACAATTCGTCAACTGATCCCTTATTTTTGGCTGAAGTTTCCATGAACGGGCAATTCCATTCCTGAGCCAGCGCCTTTCCTTCCCCAGAAGAAACCTCTCTCTCGCCTTCCAAGTCCACTTTGTTTCCAACCAAGATCATAGGGACTCGCTCGTACCTTTTTACGCGAATGATCTGGTCTCTCATTGGTTTGATGTCTTGAAAACTCTGCTGGTTTACCAGACTGTAGACTAAAATAAAGCCCTGACCGTTTTTGATGTACAGGTCTCGCATGGACGCGAATTGCTCAGTTCCTGCCGTGTCCAGTATTTCCAAAACAGAAGGAGACGAATCTACCTCGATCTCTTTTCTGTAGAAATCCTCTATCGTGGGGTCGTATTTCTCAATAAAGGATCCAGTGACAAATTGAACAGTCAATGCTGATTTACCAACTCCACCCGACCCCAAAACAACCACTTTGTACTCCCTCATGGCTTATGAAAGAAAGCAGACACCTCCTTTTCACGGACCACGGATCCTCTTTCCCACCCGCTGGCCGCCCCGATGTTTTCAAACCAGGCAGGCTGAGGACGCAGCTCTCACGATCGGATGGGAGACAAACCTCACTGGCAAAGCTATCGATTATGGTCTCAGATGTCCGAGGATTGCAAATCCGAATAAGAAGACCACGACAGAACATTAATCAAACGCAACAACACATTTTGATTGCTTGTATTGTGCAATCGTGTTGGGAAGCGTGATCACTTCTCTCTCTGTTCTAGCTCAGCGTTTCCTGCCCACATTCTCAGCGCAGGGCAACTCGCGTCACGAGCCAGTCTTCTTAAAGGCGCAGTCAACCACAACTTGACAAAAATCTGACAATCGAGCGAGCCCATTCTTGTCTGAAATTGCGGTGCCTGTCTGGGGTTTGTCTGACTAGCCTACTGTCTGTGGGTTACAGTAGGGTAGGCTATGTGAGCGTAACACATTTTATTCTTCGATTTCGGTCCATTATGGGATATAGGATTATTTGGAAATAATTTATGAGTCAAGATCATGTATTATATTCACTGTTAGCCTGCTACAACTGGAGAAAAATAATGTTGGCAAAAGGGAAAAAATACTTAAAATAACATTGCCTAAATAATCTTACAAATACACATGCCAATATCCTAATGAATGGCTTCTTTAAAGACATCAAGGAACATTTGAAAGATGTTACTGAGCTTGCTTAGATCTTCAGGCAGGCTGTTCCAAATAATAATAGCCTCTGAACCCCTTTTGGTTTGAGAAGTAGACTTTTTTTAGTTTTTTACAGCTAGTATAGGTTATATAGAGCCTTTCATGAAGGCCTATGGCTTTGTTCTTGTTCGTAATGCAATATCATTTGGAGCTAAATCGGCCAAGTGAGCCCAGGCTTTAAAAGTAAGCAGAAATATATAAAAAAAAAATCTAATATGTACAAATACAGCCAATGCATGTATGCTAAGCTACAATGTGTTCACATCTGGTTCTTTTAAAAAAAAAAAAGTCAGGTGGTTCGGTTCTGCGCTGGTTGCAAGACCTTAATAAAAAATAGAACAAATATAATTACAATTATCTAGTGTTTCCCAACTGGATATGAAAATGTTTGCGTGCCTACACACTATATTAGGTAACACCTGTACCAATGCACTGGACTTAGAAACAACAGCTTCACATTAACCATAACTGCCTCGTCTTTGGAAAAATGATCATGTGCAATGACAAACTTAAAGAGGAAAACAATGCCTCAAAAGTATAATGCGCACTCGGAAACTATCTATCTAAAAACAGTTTGGGTTTAATTCCTGTCTCTGGATATTTTTGTTATATGCTTTAGCCACTAGATGGCGCTATGATATCCAATCTGTACAACCAAGTCATGTACACACCCTCACATGCACATTCCACATCAAAGCGCATCACAGAGAAACCACAAAACTTGTTGCATGAGCAAACCAACTTTTTGTTTTATTCATATTTTTTTGTATTCATTACAGCAAAAGTCAATTATAGCAACAGTAAAGTGTGCTTAAAACAAATCTGAAGACAAGAGTAGTACATTATTCTGTGGCAACTATCAAGCAAAAATGTAAGTGGCGGCACTCACAGGTAAAAAGCAGTCAAAGCGTATACATGAGCCCCCAGCAGAAAAGGGAAATGTTGGTGTAAGTCGAGAGACTGATACGGCAGCATGGCTTGGTTAGTAAAGTGGTGCTTTGGTTCCATACTATACAGCGACCTCAAGTCAGAAAACACTTGACCTTGACTGAAGACTGTTACATTCGTTTATAGGACACATTTTGTCCTGTATTGATGTGATGAGCCTTAACCTGCTGAGTGCAAAGTCATCTGAAAGCAAGAACAGTGCCATGTGAGTCGTTGTTGGCTTTAAGTGGATGTAGCTGGGGTGGATGGTTGCTAGAAGAAATTTTTTTTAAACTGTTATGAAGTTTCTTTGTAGAACAAAAAACATTATCGCACAAGTTATCGCACAACTTGACCGAAGTCTTATTTCTTTAACCTTTCTCCATTGTGGATATTACTTAATACTAAGTGTTATATGTTATACCGTAGATGTTACTCTTATTTTTGAAATCTGAATGCGCTAACTTTCCTTACATATACACAGTTTATTTTGTTTATGCTTTTGATCATTTAATACATGCAGTCAAATCAAACTTCAACAAAGTACACTTTCCTGTAACTGCAACATGGGGGTAGACACATTGTGATGTCAGGACGTTGTATGGACAGCATTTTGATATGTTATCCTACAAGAAGAGTGGGAGCGAGCGTGACATAAGAATATCTTCTTAAATCTACCATGCTCCCTGACAATTTCTAGCCACGAAATAAAAAGCCAAAAAGCGCATAGCTTTTTCTGAATGCATTGGCCAAAAAAACTAGTGCCCTTTTTGCAAGCAAATTTAGTTTAGCTGGTTTTCTAATTTTAATTTAAATGAATCTAACAAAATTCCTTATAATTATAGATCTTTTTTATTCAAAATAATATCTCATTATGATACATGTTTTTCTCTGTTCATTTGACTATATACAGAAGTGCAAAAAGTCAACCTTCCTCCCTTAGGTTAGAACTCATTCATCTGCAGCATTTCTGACTTCACCTATTTGGCAAAGCCATTTAACGCACACCTAATCTCACTATCCACCAAACAACCAGAGACCCGTCAATCTCACTATTAATTTTGGCCTGACATTCAGGGCAAACTTAAGAAATACTAAAACAATAGTACATACTTTTTAAAATGGATACAGTAGAAAATAAGTTTTACTCTTAACATGGACAATCTATATATTTCAATACAATATATTTTCAAACATGATTTTGACATGTTACAAGGAGAATATAAGTAGGGTAAAACATTAGTTTTGTTTTTTACTCACAACTGCTAAAGTTGCTGCAAACTAACTGATTAAATTCCTTGTATCAATATCAAAAGGTCTTGATCAACAAAATAATGAGATAATGTAACTCCAACAAAAACAAAAGACATCCAGCTATATGAATGAACTGAATAGACTGAACACATTATCATTTTATATGGCTGGAAAAAGTTATGAATGTCATACTACCTCAAAGTCTACAACGGCTATATCAATGTTGTCAAGTAATATATAGTAAGGCAAAAAAAATCTACAACTACATATCTCAAATAGATTCAAATCCTTAAGTAATACATAACACAAGAGTTCAATGAAAGTTAAGAGAGCAATTGTTACTTTTACATAGAAAGAAAAAACAAACATGATAAGCTGTATGTGTAAGAACTATAAAATATCATTGGTGTTCATTGCCTGAATGGTGATTGAAAGTACATTTGATTGGGGTGGGACCCATTGTTGTAATCTAAGGCTTATAAGGTACATTACAATCAGATCAGTACAGACAGTATACAAATCTGCCATAATGTAAAAAGGAACTGATAATGTAGTTGACAGAAAAATCGAGTATGAAACCTGTTACCGCATTTTCCTCAAACCTCAGTAACTCTTCATGCATGAGGAAAATCTGTGCTCTTTTTTTTTTTTTTTTTAAACAGAAAAGTTTATCTTATGTTTACGTTTTTTGTTAACTTTTTAAATTCTGGGATGGGTTGTAATATAATTAAGACAAATAAAAAACATTCAAGTGCACATGTGGTTTGAATGACCTATTAGACCTAATCATCTGTTTGTCCCTTCAACAAAACGTGGTTCGCCAGTGCTTCCTACAGACAGTTTCAGGGATTCCCTTCACCTTCACGAGGGAGGACCAGGAAACACTACCTTTCCAAGAGCTCTGTGCCTCTCCAGCTTTTAGAGTCGATGGACTTGAGAAATGACACCATCCAGCTCATAAACACAAACTTCAAAGAAAAACAAGCAAAAAAATGAGAGATAGGAACCTCCACATTCGCTTCCGTTTTTTTTTGGGCAAGAGAAATGAAGATGAAAAGTCGACAGAACCCCCCCCCCCCCTTTTTTTTTAAATCGATAAAAAATTTCACAATATAGAAAATAAATCACAAATTTTTTAGAGAAAAAAAAAATGTACTAAAAAGGAGCCATACAAACATATACCTTCGGTAAACACAGAATAACACTGGTGAAATAACACTCTGGTTTTGGCTGTATGGCCTATGAGACACAGGACATGGCAAATCATTAAAGCTAGCCTGGCTGTGCTTCCAAGGTAAATCTATACCCAGAACATTCATATGTCCATGACCCTCATTTCATTATCTAGTTAAACTAGTAGCCATAAAAACTGAATACTGTACATAATCAATCATTTAGTAATTTTTCTCTTTTTAAATATTATTGTGCCTGTCTCATTTTAAATTCAAGGTGCATGTTGGCATTTATCTTGTAAACGATTAAACGGAATAGTACTAATAAAAAATATAATCAACGGCGAGATAATTAAAGTCATTCTTGGTGTACAAACGTACCAGTACTGTACTGTATGTTGGAAATTATATTCAACGACAATAACCCAATCTTGATAATTTTAAGAATTTGAGAGTTATGTTTTTCTTAGGTGGATGTCAACACAGAGAATGGCTGTCCATAGCCTAGTTCACCTCGCTGAACATTGACATTGTGAACAACACGTTTGGTGAGTTGGACTCTTGATATTGATGTGCGAGTGAATGGCACAGGGCCAGTGTCACACTCTAGATCTTAGCGCGTGTGACGAGAGCATCGCTCTGGACCGTCTGGAGAGGTAGCAGACCCTCCTGTCCCATTGCTTGACATTCTCAACGCTATGTACATAAAGGCTGAACTCTTTTGGCTTGGACGGTGCCAGCACACATTCATTTGATCTGAAAGAAAAGAAGCCGGGCATTACTTCTTTGGAGAATCCCTGGAGGCTTTTCTCGAAACGCAGAGAGAAATGCAAAGTATTTCAGTTCCCTTTGCGGGGTAAGCCTCAATAAAGCCTCAATGAATTATTCTTTATGCCTGATAGGACAGTTCAGCCATCACATAAATGGGTGATGCCTCGTGTGATTTTAATCTCATATTGGGACCGCTGACAATGGAGACATTACATTTAGCATATTATAGTATGCTACATGTCTCGATTAATTAAATAGTAAGACACGAGTATAAATGAGAAATATACGTAGACAACGGTAAAGAGAGAAGAGACAAAGAACAACACAGAATGCTTACTGTTCTTGACAGGAACTACATTTGGGTCAAGTACTTGTGACTACTTAGATGATCGGCAGATATTATTGGAATCTGGAGAGAAAAGACAGAACAGAGCAATCAAATGACACATCCCCACACGCAGGACATCGGAGGTCACCGGCAATATCAGACGACGGAACCAACGTTTTTGCACACGGAGGGTTCGCCGCCGCCGCTGCTGCAGACAAAAGGTGACGACATAGACGAGGGGCCGTTGTCCCTAAAAGCTCGCTGGAGGCAATATGCTGTACACGTTACAGCAGCTGCGTTTGGAAGGGGTGAGGGCGGAGGGGGAGGGAAAGGCGAGGTGTGCAGCGGTGAAAATGTGAGTGAGGCAGTACCCCATGCAATATCCAAGTCCTCCCGACTTGTTGACCTGCACCCCCTTTGAAGAAGTACGGCCTTAATGGATTAAATAGCTGTTGCTATGCTACAATGGTACTTACTTTGTTGGTTAAATATCAGCTTAATCAGGTAAAAACATTAATATTTCTTTATGCCATGTTTGCTATGCAAACAGCATAAATGAACTGTATATGGTATGCATGTAACTGATGGTAAATATCTTGCATTTAAGGATTTAAACCACCACAGGGTATTACGCTTGGATTTGAAGGCTTTTCGAGAAGGATGGCTGAATTCAGCTTACCAAGGAATGAATGAGGCAAAGCTATGACCTGCATACTGTATGAAGCAGCAGTAAATATAAGCCGAGCACCGCAGGCCACAGATAGCAACTGTTGCACAAAATGTGCTAAATGGCTCCAAAAAAAAAACAAAACAAGAGGAAAACTACCTCATACATACCAATTGCATGTATTCGTTGGTAGTCAACTTTGTTAAGGAAGAGTCCTCAAAATGGGAAAGGACAAAAATCGAGGTTACAAAAATGACAAGCATTATACAGAATACATTATGTTGACCCTGGGATAATAATAATCATAATAAATTAACGATATCCTGTTTTCACAGTCGTATATAGCAGTGCATTATTTTCCACCAATTAGTCGCTGCATCGAAATATGAATATTCAGTGTGAACAATGCAACCAGTGTAGGCCAACAAGAGGGAGAGCCGTGTACCCCCCCCCCCCCACCCCTCATGCCCAGCCCCCCCCCCCCCACCCCCCATGCCCAGCCCCCGCCCCCACCCCCCGTGTCCTATAGAAGCCCCCCCTGATCACTCGAGTGCACTGAGAGGGAGGGAGAGAGATGGAGTCAGAGAGAGAGAGAAGGAGAGCGAGAGAGAGATCAAGAGAGAGAGAGAGAGACATGGAATGAAACTGACAGAAAAAGAGGGAGAAGAGATAGGGAGAGAGTGAGGAAGGACGAGGGACAGATAGAGAGAGAGAGAGAGAGAGAGAGAGAGAGAGAGAGAGAGAGAGAGAGAGAGAGAGAGAGAGAGAGAGAGAGAGAAAAGAAGAGAGAGAGGAGGTGCAAACCTGATTGGTGGAGGCGGTGGCGAAGGGACTTGTGGCAGATGTGTTGGCTGCAGACATTGTGGCTGGCGTAGCCCCGTGCATCATGGGAACTTTTTATCGGAGGGAAGATCAGGTAAGCGTAAGTACACAGAGGGGCAGTTGGGGCCGTGTTGACACATTGGGGGGAGGAAAGGGCAAAGAGGGCTTGAGATGAAGCTTCAATGTAATCTACTCCCTTGGTTTCCTCCACCCTCAGTGACTCATATCACATCCACTCCCTATTATAGTCACAGCCTGCCGGGAGTCACCAGGAAAGTTAACACAGAAATGGCTCCGATATTTTTCAAATACAGATTATACAAATGAGCCTACCGTAGGAGGAGGACAGTGACCGGTAGTGTTGGAAGTCTCCACGAGTGGAGTGAATGAGGGAGGAGGGAAAGGGGCAGAATTCAAATTGAAACACATCTGTTTTTGTTCTTTTGAAGTAGGTACAACACGTGTCATTAGCAGCCAAAGCTAAAAGCAGAGGATGCTAAAAACAAAAAAGGCTGAGCGGTGGAGCCATGTCTAAAAGGGCTATGACATTCACAGTAAAACAGTATAACATTGATTTTGAACAAAACATCTTTGATATTTCAATATCATTCTCAAGCATCTTCACATCCTAAAATACATGGATACTTTAACTACCATCCTCAGAATAGCCAGAATATGACTCGCACGTCACCAAAACCCACAATGAAGTGACTAAATAAAGTTGACAATAATAGGGTCCAATAAGTTAAAGATAATTTAAGCATGATACATTTTGTGGGGAGTGGAGAGTGTGCCCCGTGTGTGCTGGTAAAGACTTTGATGGCGTCCGAGTCAACGGCTTTAAGGGTTAAAAGGTAACCGTAAGAAGGAGAGCTGGAACCTACCAATGCCGGCTGCAGGTGACATGCACAATATTGAGCCTGCCCATCATGCAGTGCAACAGGAAGTGGATTGGAAAGGGAAGAGAAATCAAAACAGCCCATCACAAGGTTCGTTAGAGGGGAAAGATAAGGAGATCATTAGCACTTATTGGACAGCATGACACCACGGCATCGTTCATCAGTGATTGTGATTGGACAGGCTTAGTGTTTGGTGAACATAGGAGGCAATCAGAGAGAGAGGGAGAGTAGGTTCTGCATTGAATCGAACCAGGAACTCTGTGGTGTAATGCATATCTTAGCGTGTGATACTGTTGCAGCTTCCTTTTTTACTTCCAACTCTTTCTGATTACTCGTTGTATCTAGGTGAACGCTTAAGTTCCACAATACACCAGTAGTTTCAGCGATTATTGTCGTTAAAATAATAACAACACAAGAAGTTACATGTCAGACACACACTCCCTCTCTCTCACACACACACACACACACACTCGAGACACAAGCAGAATAGGGAGCAGCTCAGTAGAGATGCAGATCAGAGCCTACCGTTACCAGACAGGATACCGTCACCCCCCCCCCCCCACCTCCACCCCCCCCCACCTCCCCCCCCCCCCCCCCCGCCCCCCACCTCCACCCCCCCACCCCCGTCACACCCATCCCAAGCCAAAGCGCACCCCTTTGCCAAGAGACCAACGCTAAGTTTCCGATTTCAACCCGTGAGCGCCACAGAGACTCGGCCCTCGTCTCCATCGGTCCTGAGTGGTCGCCCCGGTCACCGTGGCCCGTCTCGGCCGTCTGACGGCTGGGCCCCCCGTCCCCCGTTCCCTCTCTCCGGCCCTCGTAGCAGCCATGCACAGCAAAACGTAGCACATTAGTGTCAGAAGCTTGTGAAGATCACGGAGGGGGGACGGGGGGGACGTTCCGGTCGCTAGTTTCCTATCTAGCCCGCCCTGCGTCTACATTGGTCTGCCCCCCCCCCTGGCCGAGCGGGAGGTCTGCCGCTGCACTGGCGTGTGGGGAGCGCTGCGGCGCGCGGCGTTAGTGGATGGGCCCATACCTGACGGCAGGAAAGCAGCCTGCTGCTGAAACTGCATGTTGGCCAGGGCCTGTTGGTACTGGAGCATGCCAGTGTTAAACATGGCCGAGGCCCCGTTGGCCTTCTCCAGGGCGGCCCGCTTGGGCATGGGCGCCATGACACTATGGGGCAGGCCCTGCCCAGCCGGACCGAAGGAGGCAGGGAGGAAAAGAGAGAGAGAGAGATAGAGAAGGGGGGTGCGTTGTGGAGACCAGAGTGAGAGAGAGAGTAAGAGAAGAGAGAGAGTGAGAGAGGGTGTGTAGGAGAGAGGTAAAAAACGGGAAAGAAAGAAACAAACAAACAAAAAAAAAAGAATGGTAGTTAAGTTGGGTGACACACGTACACGGCAGCATCATCAACAACCTTGTGTGTAAAACATCATCATCATCATCATCATCATCATCATCAGCAAGCAAGCAGCAGTCTAACACAACTACTCGACAAGCAGTGAGCATGGTGCTATCTGGAGCTACTGGCTAACGGAGCATTCATTTAGTCCTCTGACGGACGAGGAGGCCTCCCGTGGACCTTACGGGGGGGGGGGGTGACATATACTCCTAGAGCTGACTCAAGGCAACAGAAGCAAGCGTCGTTTACTCTATCAAACGGACAGGAGATGAGACAGAGAGGAAGCGACAGGAGAGAGGGAGGCTGCACTGCTAGCTCCATGATAAACTTGGGTGGGGTCGCGTTTAAGTGATGGTTCACCCCACCCCACCCCACCCCCCCACCGTAGAGGTTACGGTTCCCACCGGCGTCTCGGGCGTGGCACAGCGGTTCCTCTCTTGACATGAGACCGCTTCGGAGGTGCGCGTTCCCGCGGTTAACCCTTCGACGGGGTGGAGTCAGCCATCATTTAAACCCTAGAGATCTGTTATGGCGGGGTCGTCCCTGTATGATTACATCGCTATGCCTCCCCAGCGGGCGTGCACTACGGGAGCATATGTACATGCACACGACTACTTGAGCGACTAGACGACACACTGAACATTGACGCCGGACAACAGACAGGAGCCATGCCACCCTGTGGTCTAGGTCTAGCTACTTCCCTAGCGCTCTCGTACTGTTAGACAAGCTAAAGGTGGCAAAGTGATTGTGGCTTTGGTCACAAATCCCATGCCTGACTTCGTGGCCTGGAGCTGAGCTTTACAAAACTCCAAATGTGTGTTGTCGAAAAGGGTTCCTGTCTGCCACAAAGCCACAATCAGTTTATCACTTGCTGTATATCACAGAGCAACAGGAGGAAAAACAGACTTTGCAGTAAAACAACAAAAGGAGCTAGGTATTTTTGGTTAAAACATTGCACTACAACAAAGCCACATGCCAAGCTAAAAGGTGAAAGGTCATAGTACCAGGTCAAAGGTTGCGTCGAGGGGTCGCTTCAGTGATTTGACAGCCGACTGAGTCTTAATTAGCAGGCAGCGAGCACATGATGGCAATGGGCCAATGGGGTTCAAGCGCATTAACATAAACCAGCAAGCAGAGGTGCATCATGGGGGCAGCAGTGCAGTTTGGGTATAGGTGAGAAAAAACAAAAACAAATAAAAAAACAAATCATTGGAATGCAATATACAAGGGGATAACAGGACTAGGGCATGCACAGTGTAAACACTAACTACCCCTGTTAAAACAATATAGCGGGAATCAATAAATGGATATGAAAACCACATGAATTACTGTCATAGAGAAAGATTAATTACAAAAAGGCATTTAACATAATACTTCAATTACTTAAATTACAGCTGAATAAATTGGAAAGGTAAGCCATGTTTAAAAAAAAGACAATAGACATTTCTCATCACAGTCATTGGTCACATCACAACGATTCTGTCCAAGCCTTAAGCTGTCTATAATCAAGAACACACAGGCAAATGATTTGGTTATGCCTTCATAGGGGCTGTGGCCGTGAGGCTAAACTGTGGAAGTGCAATTGAACGGTCGGGAGGAACTGGAGCGGAGGAGAGGAAGCACACGGCCTGGGAGGGAAGAAGCAGTCACAATGGAAAAAACCCCCGGCACTTCTACTTCTTGAATGATCCTCAAAGGACCGACTCGCTGACTGGCTGAGGGGGGGGGCTGAGATGAGCAGGGATTGGTCAGTGGCGCTATCATCACATCAAACCAGGAAGTCGGCGGCCTACCACAGGATCACTGGCCGAGCCTACTTCCTGTTTGATCGCATTCTGTCACCGTGCACTACTTCCTCATCTCACCTCACAAAGGGCTCCAGTCTCTCCCTGCTCAGTGTGACAGTGGAGGAAGTGGTTAGCCCACAGGCACCGATCTAGAGGGTCTTTCTACCCCCCTCACGTCTTAAAATGGGACCCGAGGCCATTAAAAATAGTCTGAACCCGGTTGTAGCCCCAGCTTATGTCTACACAGCTCACGTTGCACTTTTAAGATATGATCTGACTAGGGGTCCACGATGCCAGAACGAGGGGCCGGAGCCGTTTTAGATCACGGTTCCAATGGGTAACCCTAGCTCCACTGGGCTGTGTGGTGGCGACTGTGTCTGCGGCCCTAGTGTGGCTCTCCCTGGGAGGTGGAAGGACGAGTGGGGCCAAGGGGCAGGGGGGGGTGGACTCACCATGGCTGCGGCGGCTGTGGCCTGGTTCACCTGGTGCTGGGCGGCCTTGATCTTGGCCTGCAGGTGGGCGGGCGGGTGGAAGTACTTGCACTTCTCGCGGGAGCAGCGGCCCTTGATGTAGTCCATGCAGACGGTCACCGTGTTGTCGTTGGTGTCGATCATGGTGCTGTCGGCCGGGTGCGAGAAGCGGCAGTCGGTCTCGCCCCGGGAGCAGTTGCCCCTCTGGTACTCGCGGCACACCTGTTGGGGGGGGGGGGCACAGGTGAGCGGCGGGTCTGCAGGGGGGCACCTCGGCATGCGTTGGAAAGCGCAGAGCGCAGGATGACGTGGGGGCTCCGGCCGTGACGCTCTGCTCACTGGACAGTAGAGGGCAGCACCTTGCTTCGTCTCTGCAGTGGGCACTGCAGCGTCGCGCGCGCGCGTGTGTGTGTGTGTGTGTGTGTGCTGTACATGTGGATGGGGAGCGCAACTTGAATTTGCCACGTAGCCTCTGTTGGCGTACCAGTACTCTGCGTGTTTCCTGAGCGTTGTGTACTCCATATAAATACTGAATGTGTATCATCAGCCAAGGCTAGGGTAAAATACTTTAATAATTTGCCCCCCCAAAAAAATTTGCATGCATTAAAAGTGTGTGTGTTTGATGGTGCGAGTGTGGATTTGTGTTGGAGTGCATGTTAGAGTGCCTGGTGTTAAAAGTGTGTGTTTGCCGTTTTAAGTAGGTCCTCGTGCGTCTGTGTTTGCGTGTCAAATCGCGGGATCGGATGGAACACCACTCAGCAGTTAAAAGCGCTAACGTATTCGGGTTTTCCCAGCCCTGTCATCCCAGCCCCCCCACCCCTAGATCCATCACCTCCAGTCTGTCCGTCCTCAGGAGCTTCTGGGCGGCGGCGGCGGCCGCGGAGCCGGGTCCCTGGCCGACGCCGGGGCTGCTGGCCATGAGCACGGGGGCGCTGGGCATGATCTCCTGGGCCATGAGGCCCGGCGACATGGGGCTCAGGTAGGGGTTGAAGGCCGCCGCGGCGCTGGCGTTGGTGGCCAGGCCGGGACTCATGGAGAACATGGGCTGTAGGTGGGGGGGAGGGAGAGAGATGCACACCGTACGTCAGCGTCCCTGGAAGTCACTATCAGGGTTTAACACCAGCAAGAAAGGCGTGTGTGTGTGCAGGATGATAGTGCTGAGACGCAAGGGCAAGCTCATAAGCGGTAAACCAAAAGCTGTAAACCCCACAAAAGAAATGTCTGTTGCTTTAAGACAAGCCGTTGTGTGTTGTTGTATATCCGCATGATGTGTGTGTGCAACTTTGTGTTTCGCTAATTGCGGTTGTGTTATGCCTGTGCTGGTGCGTGGGCGGGTGTTAGCAGGTGTGTGTGTGTGTGTTAGCAGGTGTGTGTGTGTGTGTGTGTGTTAGCAGGTGTGTGTGTGCGTGTGTGCGTGCATCCTCTCACCATGAGTGGTAGCTGTGAATTCATACCGGTGTGTCCTCTCACCATAGGCGGCAACTGCGTCCCAGGTAGCATGGCGTTGGCCAGCTGCATCTGCTGGGCCAGCATGGCCATGTTCTTCTGCTGGATCAGGTTGTTCCTGCCGTTGATCTCCAACTGGGTCTTCAGGTGGCCCGGGGGGTGCAGGTACTTGCAGTTCTCCCGGGAGCAGCGGCCCTGAGGTGGGTGGGCGGAAGGAGAGGTCAGGGTCGGCTGGGAGAGAGATACTCTATGTCTCTATGTTCAGAGTGCATATACAGTAACAGTAAACAGTTATATATGAAAGCATAATATTGTTACGTACAGTATATACAGTATATTATACATTAAAATGAGTGTGCCTCAACACATAAGTATGCATGATCACAACTGTGTATCTGTGTGTGTGTGTGCGTGTGTGTGTGTGTGTGTGTGTGTGTGTGTGTGCGTGCGTGCATGCGTACGTTATTTTTAGAGCTGCTAATAGCTCAGCAGCCACGCACCCCAGGTCACTTCAGTTCCGAGGTTGAGCCTGGCACTAATTGTTCAGGGCTTACTACCGCCAGCCACAAAGGGAGTGAGAAATGTGTGTGTGAGGTTTTGCGTGCGTGTGTGTGTGCGTTGGCCTGGGTACGTTCCCCGGGGGTCAGAGAGGGCACCGCTCCCCAGACGTCCACCTACACGACGGTCTTGCCGCAGATATAAATACGGCCCTCCTCCCATGTGATCCATGGATATCCCATACGGGGGTCGGCATGAGGT
This sequence comes from Galaxias olidus, assembly GCA_026901105.3. Lineage (NCBI taxonomy): Eukaryota > Metazoa > Chordata > Actinopteri > Galaxiiformes > Galaxiidae > Galaxias > Galaxias olidus. The sequence continues at coordinate 79,642 of JAPMUY010001312.1, forward strand.
CACCTGGTTTTGTAAGCCGGGGGGATAATGAACTGAGGGATCACTTTTTGCTGTCAGTGCACGGACATGGCTCTTTAAAGCGCCAGCCTCCTCAGCCGGGTCGCTGAAGGAGCAGAGAGCCATTAGGGGCCGCGGTTGTCATAACTCAGAACGCCCCACTTTGCCCACACACGCACACACACACATCGGGGTCGTGTTCAGACGACAGGTGGCTGACGCACGTCTCACACACACACACACACACACACACACACACACACGCACACTCGCATGCAACCCCCCCGTCCCCCCATCCTGGAGATATGTATTTACTCGCATTCCTGCGGCGCAGCTGAGCCGACCGTGGCTAGCTCCCCTCTCTTTCGCTCTCCATCTCTCACTGACCCCCCCTCTCTCACTCTCTCCTCTCTTTGCCCCCCCCCCTCTCTCTCTCCTTCTCTCACTGAAGCGGTTGCATCATCTCTCATCTCATCTCAATACTCCCCCCTGCTGCATGGCATTTCTAATGACACGCGACAGGACAGATGCAGCGCAACGTCCAGATAACTAAACCTGAAGGGCCTCTCGTCCCGACGAAATCCGGGAGTAGAATATTCCGAAGGACGCTTTTGTGAAAGATGAACCGCGCTGCCTTTCACCTTACTCATCATCTATTGTGGGTTAACGAGGAGACACAGGGAGGGAAAGCGGTTCTAGATTACCCGACCGCACCCCTTGAGTCAGCAACGTGATCTCTGAGAAGTGTTACTGAGAGATAGAGAAAGGGAGAGGGAACGAGAGAGAGAGAGACAGAGAGAGAGACAGAAAGAGAGAGAGAGGGAGAGAGAGAGAGAGAGAGAAAGAGGGGTAGACAGAAAAATTTAGCGACACACGAAGACAGACATCCATGTCAAGGCCTGCAGACAGACAAGCAGCCAAATGTCAACAACTAGGTCAAGCCCTGATCTCGGCTCTCACTGACTGTTCCGTGGCCCATGGCGGCGCGTCCTGTCGATGGAGACGGTCATATTTGCTCCTCTCGTTATGTTCATCTGTTTCACCCGTATCTGGTTTTGATTGTTGCTCGCACCTGTGTCTAATCAAAGACCTGTCTTTGCGGTTGCCCCTCGTCATCGCTGTGCTGTTGTTTTGGGTGTCCGTGCCGTTGCTGTCTTTTTGGTAAGAGTTTTCTCTTCATATGGTTTTGATTCATGAATTAAACATGGAATCTTCTCGGGTAACGTGTCTGCGATTGGTTCTAGCCTTCGTTTCCGTGGTCACTGTGTCTATGAGCGAGTGCACCCTAAAGCCAAACGGTTCTCACCAATCACAGGGCTCGATAATGTGGAGCAAATGACGATTCAACAACAGCAACGGTTGCGTGGGTTCGGAAGAGCTACTGTGTACTAGCAACACCCAGACCCATAACAGTTATTACTGTCAACACGTCCTAAGTCCGCCACAAAGGAGGCACAGGACAGTGGACCAGAAAGGCTACTGCTGTAGTGATGTAACCGCTGGAGCAAGAGTGTGAGAAAGAAAAGAGATTATGAAACAAATTAAAATAAAAAGTGTAGAAGAATAAAAATAAAATCATTTTCTAACGGGGGGTTTCTGTCTTCGCAGGTCGTAAACTGATTGCGTCTCAGCTAGCCAAGCCGGCGTCCATAACATTCCGCCGCAGAAAATGTCACGAGGTGTGACGTGTGTCCCAGAGAGAGACAGAGACGTGAGAGGCGCGGCGAAGCACAGCTGTGTCGCTGAAAGCTGAGTGGAAGTGGCGCGCAGCTCGAGTAGACGAAGGGGAGGAAAAGAGAGAGGAGGAGGAGGGTGGGGGGGGGGGTAAAAGAGAAGAGGAGGAGAAAGGCGGCGTAAATTGCCATGAAGGATTACGTTGCGCTCACCCCGCCTGACCCTCTCGGAAAATCCGACCGTTCGTCCTCCTCCTGATCTGCCTCCACCCCTGACCAGCCTCCTCCTGATCTGCCTCCACCCCTGACCAGCCCCACGAGTGCTGCAGGAGGAGACATGTGGCTCTGAACGGCTGACAGGAATGACTGAGTCACCGGCTTTTCTGCCGAGTCATAACATGAGCAGAAAGGCCAGCAGAAACAGAGGCAACGACTCGGCGGCCATTTTGAATAAAGAATGAGGCCCCCACATGGGGAAAATGTCAGGCGTGGGGAAAAGGGAGTTAGGGGAGGGAGTGAGGGAGGGAGTGAGGGAGGGAGTGAGGGAGGGAGTGAGGGAGGCAAAGTCACTGGCGGTGGGGCAGGGGCAGGGGCTGCGTCAGGGAAATTTAAGATCCTACCGGAGAAGTCGTTAGAGCGGGTCACCGCCGTGCCAGGGGAGGGAGAGGGGGAGCGGGGGGAAAGAGGAAAAGAGGAAGAAAGAGAAAGCGGAATGAGAAGCAGACGTCGCTCGGCCTCACATGATGTTTTTCCGCTCCTGTTACAATTCCGGGGGGCCCCGTGTCCGCGGCAACGCCGACCCTACTGCTCCCGTCCTAAGGGCGTCGGAATTCCAGGAATCCCTTCTCACCCGTCAGACTCACTGTAGACACACCGACAAGCTCTGCTACGAAAACACCACCGGCCCCACTGACCTTCCTACGGCCGAGGAGGCCGAAACGTGCTATTCCAACACCAGGAGCCTCCCGTCTCTCTCCTGCACACACTCTCGAGTCCCCCTCTCTTAACGTCCCTCTCTCTCTCTCTCTCTCTTTCTCTCTCTCTCTCTCGCTTTTTTTCTCTCTTGGCAGATGGCGCGTGTCGTGAGTGCTTTCATGGCAACCGTAACCAGCTTCTGAGAAAGCTTGCAGGTCTTTGCAACTTGGACTCTGTAGCGTCAACATTGATCGGCACTTCACAAGACGCCCTTGCTGGGGCTGTGAGAGGTCCCGCGCCACACTGGCCCCCAGGTTCCTCTATGACCGTTGCCAGGGGGGAAAACGGCAGGCCCCAGTCATACCATGAGCAGCGGCAGTGAGGGAAGACAGCCGCTAAAGCCCATTGGCTACTGTGCAATGAGGGGAGTTCAGACATCTCCCTCTCTCTCTCTCTCTCTCTCTCTCTCTCTCTCTCTCTCTCTCTCTCTCTCTCTCTCTCTCTCTCTGAGACACGCATCCTGCTTTGTCACTGTGGGTTTTAAAGGAAAAAAACAAACGTTGGATTTGCCTCTCAAGAATGCAGGGTGGGGCCAGTTCTCTTCCTTTGGAGGGGTGGGGTGGGAGCAGGGAACATAGCTTCCCAGTGAGAGGGCAGATAGCATGTGCGTATGGGATTTTAGATGTGTGTTAAGACTTGCTGGGAGGCTTGCTTTCAGAGATGTCTCTGATTGCAAACACTGGAGCAGGATTGGCTGTGTAAACAGCTTGCCTGGCAAATTGAGGCGCAATACTGCTGTGCGTGCGTGTGTGTGTGTGTGTGTGCGTGCGCGCGTGCGTCTTGATCACGGACCCCAACAGCGTGACAGAGAACAGCTCTATTTGAAGGCCCCGCGGGCTTTTGAAGCTCCAGCAGAATGTTCTAACGTGACCAGCGTTAAAACTGAGGAGGCATCCTGTCCTCAGGTCTCCAAAGCCTCACCCAATGTCCCCGCTATCCAAACACACCGGGGCCACAGATGAAAGGCCCCGGTGTCCTCACACACACACACACACACACACACACACTTGGGAGGAGGCTTTGTTCCTCTGCGGAGACGTGGAGAGTCAAAGCAGCTGGCCCGGCGGTCGGCCTCTATTGTCCGCTGTGTGCGAAAACACGGCAGGAAACCTGAGACGTTGGGACGCTACGCGTTGCCCAAATAAGGCCGCAGGGGCCAGCGCTTTCAGGGCAGAGAGTGTGCAGTATCCATGATCTGGAGGTGTGGAGGGTGAGTGTGGTTTGGCAGAAGCTTCTGGCTTTGATTGTCCAGTATCTTTGAAGTGGTGCACACACACACACACACACACACACACACACACACACACACACACACACACACACACACACACACACACACACACACACACACACACACACACACACACACACACCCAGAGGAGCTTAGCGGGGAGCATTTGGGTCCACGGGGGGGTTTACTCCGGTACGGAGGAGTCGGGGAGTGTTAATCTCCGATAAGAGCAACAATAACCCCCCCTGCGACACGTTAGCCAGCATGCCAAACAATGTGGGGGAGCTATATAATAGGGCTGGACAGGACGAGACCACACACACACACACACACACACACACACACACACACACAGACACGCACAGAACACACACACACACACACACACACACACACACAAACACACACACTTCATCTGCAGCTTCATACAGTGGATAATAGGGCCGGACAGGAGGAGACTACACACACACACCACACACTCCCTTCATCTGGAGCTTCATACAAGACTGTGTAGAGAGTATTCAACTGAAGAGGCAGCTATGGAGGAAGTGAGCCAGAAGGCTTAGGGAACAGATGTAAAAGGGTCGGTAAGTAATGTGGCCTGTGCATCCCCATTCACTGACACCCCCCTCTCCCCCCCACACACAAACACACACACACACACACGCACACACACATGAACCTAACCAGCCCTATGGAAAATTTGCTGACAGAGCTATCCACACGTTTAGAAGGCGGTGGTTCTCAGGCATGTCCGAGTTCGGAGTTCACGCACACAGAGACGTTAGCGTGACAACATAGACCGCTCTTTCCCTCTGTCTCTCTCTCTCTCTCTCTGTCTCTCTCTCTCTGTCTCTCTGTCTCTCTCTCTCTCTCTCTCTCTCTCTCTCTCTCTCTCTCTCTCTCTCTCTCTCTCTCTCTCTCTCTCTCTCTCTCTCTCTCTCTCTGTCTCTCTCTCTCTCTCTCTCTCTCTCTCTCTCTCTCTCTCTCTCTCTCTCTCTCTCTCTCTCTCTCTCTCTCCTTGTTTCGCAGACCTTCATTAGCGGCGCCATGATCCCCCCCCCCCCCCCCTCATTATCTCCAGCAGCAGCGTGGCCGTCCCGGCGCCCATCGACCCGGCCGACGCTCTTCATCAAAGCCGGCCAACGCAGCGCCACGTCCATTGGACATTTCATCATCTCCAATCAGCCCACGGCGGGGCGGGGCCGGGGCGCCCACTGCACACCAATCAGGCGCCAGAACCCGGGTAGCAGCACTTGGGCGATCGACCGGCTGGTAGTTTTAAGCCGGCAGCGTTACGGTGCGTTCGATTGGTTTGCCACGGCGGCAGGAAGTGCGAGCGAAGCCGGGCAGAGGGTACGACCGCCCTCCCAGGGCTTTTTACACCTGCGGGGTGACGCAAGATGAACACGGACGGAGCCGGGTTGCTAGGATACCACCTTCATCCGCGGTTTGGCGCTACAGGCAGAACAAAGCCGGCGGGCGGGCGGGCGGGCGGGCGGGCGGGCGGGCGGGCGGGCGGGCGGTCGCCGGCCTCCTCTTCCCCACCCTCCTCTTCCCCACCCTCCTCTTCCCCACCCTGCTCTGTACCTGTAGCGCCGGCTCCCCAGCGGTAGCTTAGCAACCTCACGGGGGGGGAGGACAGACAGGCAGGTCGTTTACGAGGTTCCACCTTTTTATTCATCCTCTCCTCTTCCTCTATTGTACCACTGCCAACATACCCCTCCACACACACACACACACACACACACACACACACACACACACACACACACACACACACACACACACACACACACACAGACACACACACACACAGACAGGGACACACACACAGACACACACACACACACACATAGACAGACACACACACAGAGACACACACAGACACACACACACACACACACACACACACAAAGACACACGCACACACACAGACACACACACACACAAAGACACACAGACACACACACACACACACACACAGAGACACACACACACACACACACACACACACACACACACACACACACACACACACACACACACACACACACACACACACACAGAGACACACACGCACACCCGCACACCTCCCTCGGCACCCACCCCACCAAGACGCCCTCCAGGGAATTCATATTCCATATCCATGGTTACTTATCTGAGGAATCAAAAGAGAGGCTTGCCAGCCAAAAGGATGATGATTAGCCTGCCGCTAGCTTGGCGCTAACCCGTTAATGCCGGGCTCCCGTCACAGTAATCGGATCCCAGCGCTGGTAATCCTGCCGGTGACTCTGATCCCACTGTCAACTGTCCTAATCTTGTTCCCCCATCCGATTAGCTCATTCTAACTTGGCCCCGTGACAGGGCGTCCGTGTGTGTGTGTGTGTGCGTCTGTGTGTGTGTGTGTGCGAGTGAGTGACAGAGCGAGGGAAAGTAAGAAAGAGGGTGTGCCAAGTGTGTAAGTATTGGCAATGGCAATCGTTTACCGCCCTCTGCAACTTGGCTTTCCCCCGCTACTGTATAAAAAGATGAACAGAAGGTGAGAGGGAGGGGAGAGGGCGCCAGGCCGTGAGGTTGGAGCAGAGGCAGAGAGGGACGGCAGGGAGGGAGGGCAGGGAGTGACGGCGATAAGTGATGCCGCGGGGCTGACAGGCCCAGACACTGGCAGAGACGGAGAGAAAGAGAGGGAGGGAGGGAGAGAGAGAAGAAAGAAGAGTCTGTACGAGCCTGCATGACTCCCCGACTCTATCTCTCTCTCTTTTCTCTTTCTCTCTCTCTTTGCTTTTCCCTTTCTTTTTTCTCTCTATCTTCCTCCCACTCTCTCCATGCATCCCCCTTTCACCCGCCCACCCAAAACGTCTCCTCTGCCGGGCCGCGACGGCGTGACAGGACGAGACAGCAGAGAGAGGGTGTGTGTGTGTGTGTGTGTGTGTGGGTGTGCGTGTGTGTGTGTGTGTGGGGGGGGGGGGGGTGCTGACAGAGGCGGGCTAAGCGACCAGCTCTCCCCTAAGCACTTCTCTCACCTGTCTAACGGCCACATAATGGCCCTGTTGACTGACCGACACATTACGTGTGTGTGTGTGTGTGGATAGGTCTGTGTGCGTAGGACGAAAGCCGTGTGTGTGTGTGTGTGTGTGTGTGTGTGTGTCCTCGACATTTCGCGACCTTAAATCACGAACAGCAACAACACAAAGTAAACAGAGGCAAAATGTGTGTGTGTGTGTGTGTGTGTCTGTGAAATACCATCAGGGTACAAAAACAGCCGTGCGCTATGGAGACACGCGGTGTGTGTGTGTGTCTGCGTGTGTGTGTGTGTGTGTGTGTGTCGGTAAGGGCCCTGCTAACATAAAGAGGCCCAGTGTGGAGGAGGGACAGGGGCGGCTGACACTGAGGACAAAGCCACACTATTGTTCTGCCCATTGCCTCACACCCTCATCAGCCCCTGTGATCTAACCACCAGAGACACACTGGTGTGTGTGTGCGTGTGTGTGTGTGTGTGTGTGTGACAAATGAGTGCATGGAGGGTGGGGGGGGGGGGGGGGGTAATGTTGTCCCATAAACGAAACAGATAAAAAGTTGAAAAAGAAAGAAAGCTCAAATGGACAGACGGCGAGCGTTCAGCGTGGCGGAAACGGTCAGCGCAGTGTCGGGTTCATCCGTGGCAGAAAACGCTCAGCGCAGTGTCGGGGTTCATCCGTGGCAGAAAACGCTCAGCGCAGTGTCGGGTTCATCCGTGGCAGAAAACGCTCAGCGCAGTGTCGGGTTCATCCGTGGCAGAAAACGCTCAGCGCAGTGTCGGGTTCATCCGTGGCAGAAAACGCTCAGCGCAGTGTCGGGGTTCATCCGTGGCAGAAAACGCTCAGCGCAGTGTCGGGGTTCATCCGTGGCAGAAAACGCTCAGCGCAGTGTCGGGGTTCATCCGTGGCAGAAAACGCTCAGCGCAGTGTCAGGGTTCGTTCGTGGCAGAAAACGCTCAGCGCGGTGTCGGGGTTCATCCGTGGCAGAAAACGCTCAGCGTGGTGTCAGGGTTCGTTCGTGGCACAGCCTTTGGGCCCGGGTGTCGACGCGTCACACGCGACTTGTATCTGTCTGGGGGGTTGAAAGGGTGGGTGGGGCTGACAGTTAGCCCCCCCCGACCCCCCCCCCCTTAACTAGCAGCACCTTACGTTTCCTCTCCCCTGCTAGTCCGACACGCTCTCCCTGGCTCACTCCACCAGGTTTCTCCCGGGGCAGAGACACGGGCTCGCCCCCTTCTTTGAATTCAAACGAAACACTGTCGACTAGCAACCGTGTCCCTTTTTATCCTGCGCGTCTGACTAACTAGCCTGTGTCCGTTTGTGTGTGTGTGTGTGTGTGGGCCTGTGTGTGCGCGCGCCTGTGTGTTTAGTCTGATTGCTCCAGCCAACCACTGGATGTAAACACGCTCTGAACCACTGTCGGGAGAGCGAGGTATGAAAGAGATGGTGGAGAGAGAGAGAGAGAGAGTGAGAGAGAGAAAAAGTGAGAGAGATATTAAAGGGCAGTATTTACCCGTCTTCAGTCAAGCAGGAATGCAAGCTTGGCTCTAAGCGCGGCGCTGGTGACACAAAGACACACACTGAAACAGGAGTACTGAGTACACACTGATAAAACACACAGAGACACACACACACACACACACACACACATACACACACACACACACACGCCCACCACTTTCTCTTCTCTCAGGCCCTAATCAAAGTGGGTGTGTCCAGTGGAGTAGCTGCCAGGTAGACAAAGTGCAAGGTCTGGGAGGTAGTGCTTGTGTTCGGGCTCGCATTGCGTGGCTGTCTGCGTCCGTGTGTGTGTGTGTGTGTGTGTGTGTCCTGATCCAGCCTAGATGTGTGCAGCAAGTTAACAACACCCCCCCCCCCAGCCTCTCTGATACAGAGACAAACAAGGCCGGCTGGCAGGTTCATATCGGATCTCTGTTGATGTCACAGCAGCCTCTGAACGCAGACCAGAAAAGCTCTCTGTGTGTGTGTGTGTGTGTGTGTGTGTGTGTGTGTGTGCGTGCGTGTGTGTGTGTCTGACTGGGTGTAATCTGATCCACCCTGCCTTATAGGTGTGGCCTGGGGAAGTTGGGTGACTTGAAGAACAGAAATAGAGAGAGAGAGAGAGAGAGGGAGAAAGGAGGAGGAGAGCAGAGCGAGTTGAATTTGGTGGGGGATGGTGGAAAACAAACGACAGAGGAGAGGGACAGACTGGGGGGGGGGGGGGGGGGGGGGGGGGGTGTTGGAAATGTTCCGGACGACAAAAAAACACAGCGCACAGAACAACCACGTTTGGGCCACGACATTACACATTAATACAACGTCACGATTCAGGACCTGCCTGACCTTTCAGCGACAGGTTACACATTAACAGGACTCAGCTCCAAACTGACAGCTGGTCAGTTTCTATAGAGGCCACTGCTGTCCCTGTGCAAATGTTGACACGAAGGCGTCATGCTTTGACTATCGCACTGTCTTTACTGACTCAGCCAGCAAACCGCCGCTCACCGCTTCCCGCAGGATCTCCAATGTACTAGTACCCGCTCACACACACACACACACACACACACACACACACACACACACACACACACACACACACACACACACACACACACACACACACACACACACACACACACACTAAATTGGTAGGCACATGTCCGTGTCGATGTCCTTGCCCTACCTTGGGGTGGGCTACCAGACTCAGTGAGTGTACCTAAACATTTCCCCCCCGTGAACGAAAAAAATTACGATTCCAAACCTCGCCCCGCTCTTTCTAGAACAAACGGCTCACTCCCCTGCGCTAGGCTCACTCCCCTGTGCTATGCTCACTCCCCTGTACTAGGCTCACTCCCCTGCATGCGCTAGGCTCACTCCCCTGCATGCGCTAGGCTCACTCCCCTGGCTCACTCCCCTGTGCTAGGCTCACTCCCCTGCATGCGCTAGGCTCACTCCCCTGCATGCGCTAGGCTCACTCCCCTGCGCTATGCTCACTCCCCTACGCTAGGCTCACTCCCCTGTGCTAGGCTCACTCCCCTGCGCTAGACTCACTCCCCTGCATGCGCTAGGCTCACTTCCCTGCATGCGCTAGGCTCACTCCCCTGGGCTAGGCTCACTCCCCTGCGCTAGGCTCACTCCCCTGCGCAAGGCTCACTCCCCTGTGCTAGACTCACTCCCCTGGGCTAGGCTTACTCCCCTGCGCTAGGCTCACTCCCCTGCATGCGCTAGGCTCACTCCCCTGCATGGGCAAGGCTCACTCCTCTGTGCTAGGCACACTCCCCTGCACTAGGCTCACTCCCCTGCATGCGCTAGGCTCACTCCCCTGGGCTAGACTCACTCCCCTGCATGCGCTAGGCTCACTCCCCGGGCTCACTCCCCTGCGCTAGGCTCACTCCCCGGGCTCACTCCCCTGCGCTAGGCTCACTCCCCTGCCAACGAGGACACGGTTGCCCCATCTGGGTGT
>JAPMUY010001312.1:95000-97500 GCA_026901105.3 Galaxias olidus
AGTACGACAAAACGAGCCGTGGCAAATCCACTTAAAAGAGGCAGGGAGCGAAAGAGAGAGAGAGCGAGAGAGAGAGAGAGAGAGAGAGAGAGAGAGAGAGAGAAAGGGAGGACCGAGAAGAAGTTGGACGTGAAGCAGAGTGGGAGTACAGGGAAGTGAAGGGAGAGGAGGCTAGTCGCTTTCCTGAGAAACAGGGAGCGAGGACCAATGAGAGCGAGCGGAGTCGCAGCCACATTCTGGGCTGTGCGCCAGGTGCAAGGAAGGGGCGGAGCCAAGGAGAGGTGGACCTGCCTGACTAACTGCCACTGGAGCGAGATACAGAGGGGGCGGGGGGAAGAGAGAGAGAGAGAGAGAGAGAGAGAGAGAGAGAGAGAGAGAGAGAGAGAGAGAGAGAGACAGAGAGAGAGAGAGAGAGAGAGAGACAGAGAAAGAGAGATAGAGAGAGAGAGAGAGAGAGAGAGAGAGAGAGAGAGAGAGAGAGAGAGAGAGAGAGAGAGAAAAAGAAGGTTGAGAGAAACTAAAACAGAAGTGGAAAAAGGAGAGACAGATAGAAACCAGTCCATGGGAGAGGGAGTGATTGGCGGGTTCAAAAACTATTTGCAATAATAACCATCTGACTCCTGCAGGCGGACACGGTGATAACACATGCAAAGCAAAGTTCTTTTTGTGCGATCCAGGAGAAAAGTGACGCGGAACCACGCTTGGGACAAACAAAATATGCATCCAATAAAAAAATAGTTCTTGTCCAACGATTACATGACATAGTACAAGGGGACTGAAACCGCGCCGACTTTGCTCAATTCTGTGGCGATGTCGTTCGGTTTTTCCAAGATCCATTCTATTGCCTCCCTTTGGCAGGTGGGATTTTCACGGAACCGCTAGACGCGGCTGACGCTGCCGTCGCACATTTTAACGAGGTCCACAGCAGTCAGGAGCGGCCACGGAGGGACCGCATCGATTCTGTGAACCCCAGGGGCCCCCGCTACTGTCTTATCATTAGAGCAGCTTAGCAGGCCACGCCCGATCTAGAGAAACGCCTTTTCCAGAACCCCCGTGTGAGCGTTCAGCAACGCTATGCGACTTTGCAACACGCAGGATCGGCCCGCTGCGGTACAGAGACGAAGGGTCAGGGTGACCCAGCGGAACAGCTATGTCGTCAGGGGGCTGAAGGAGAGATAGAGAGAGAGAACGAGGGAGGTACAGGGAGAGAGGGAGCAAGAGATGAAGGGAGTGAGAAAGAGAGAGAGAAAATGTAGCTCTCTTTCTATATGTACTGTATCGAGAGAGAGGGAGAGGGAGAGAAGGAGAGTGAGAGAGGGAGAGGGAGAGAGAGAGAGAGAGAGAGAGCGGTTGAACTGGGTTCACCTTGGATGACCCTCTGAAGAGGAGAAGTGGCTCTGCTGTTGGCAGCGACCTTTGGAGCCTTGCACACTGGCGCTTTCAACACTCACAGACACACACACACACACATGCTCGTGCATGCATACACACACACACTCTCACACACACACACACACACACACACACACACACACACACACACACACACACACACACACACACACACACACACACACACACAAATGCCAAAGCCAACCACTTGGAAGGGTAAAACGTGAGAAGACAGAAGAATAAACACAGACTGAATCATCATTTCTCATTTTCTTTGTACACATCCACTAGGGCCCCTATCCACCATTTCATTTTCGTTTCTTTGAAAGCCCAAGGTTTGCCAAGTTTCAACGCCGCGTATAAATACGCGCGCAGTGGGACTGCGGGAACTAATTCCAGATTGTGTCGGCTTGCGTTGATGCGTTGATAACTGCGGCCTAACACCATGGCAAACATCATTTCATAACAGCTTTTCACTAGCCTCGAAAAACCTTTTCCCTGTGAGATGACAGGTATCCCAAACAGGAAGTGGTACCACCATAAACCCTATGAAAGCTTCTCGCTGCACTTTTCCAAAAATCCCAAAATAGTAACGGTTATAATAACGCTCAGCTCTGCGCTCAGTAATTAAGGGCGGCGCCCTCTGCATTGTCCCTGGCTAAACCGTTGCCATGGCAGGCGCCGTTACCTGGAGGGACGACTAACGGGCAGGTATCTACCTGTGGAGACACCGCCGATAGGAGAGGCAGAGGCCAAAGCGCTCACCGGCTACGATGAGATCCCTCACGTCTGGACACGGAGGTCATTGGCCTGCCGATCTCACATCTTAGCAGACCACTCCCCCTTTCTGTCTGTCTCAACTGCCGCCCCCTTCAACCGTCTCTGACGAAGTATTTCGTTTTGAACAACCAATACATCCGTCGGTACTTCTATAGGCTATTGTGACACCCCGAATCATGTCTGCCCGGCCTCAGCGCTCGCGTCGTCTCTCGGCCTCAGGCTCGGTGCGGGGGACAGCCTGGGGGGAGGGCGGGAGGGCGGGACGGACAGGGGGAAGACAGCCGAGAGTCTCCTACCAGTGCCCTGACCAGTCGCTGCCAATTCACCT
>JAPMUY010001312.1:107500-142500 GCA_026901105.3 Galaxias olidus
AGAGCATGTGGAGTCTGTGGCTGGGACTCTCCCGTCTAGCCTCAGCCCTCTGCTATTTCCCAGCCGTCTGCAAATGACTGGCTGGCTGATGTGAACTCTCACTCCACTGGGGAAATGTCCCAGACCCTTTATGAGCCCGGGCCCTGACGGTCCATCCATCACCCCCTGCCCCACACGCCCGCATTACAGCCCCCGTTACAGGGCACCGGCACAGGGGCCAGCGGGCTGCCACACCACCCAGCCTCCGCGAAACACGAGGGAGGAGGGCTGCTCTCTCCGAACGTCGGCAGCCATTTTGCAACAGTGAGCGTTTCGAAGGCTACGCTGCGAGCGAGCGAAATGGAGATGGGATCCAGTCGTCGGTGGGCTTAAAATGGCCGTTGTTTGTCTCGCAGACTCTTATTTCGTGTCAGGGTCTGACTCGCTGGAGGGGAACGGCTGGGCCCAATTCACTTGTTGAATCGCGGCGCACAAGCACACAAACAGACAGCCCTTGCGACTGAAACACACAAAACACGACACAACTCCGCGGGAATGTTTGGAAACCCACGAAGGAAGTCGCATTTTATCATCTACAGAAGAAGAGAAAAAAAGCAAAAAAAAAACTCTTGCCTGAGAAAGTAAGTGCTGTGAGAAACTTAAAACTTCCTGTTGAGAGCTCGGTGATGCCTATCGCCCTTCTAACGGCACGCTGAAGTGCACACGCGCGGTGGAACGTTCTGTGCGCACCCTTTCTCTGTGGTTATCTCCCTACACCCCTCACAGCCTGACGGTGGAAGGGGAAGCAGGTGGCACCACGCCGACACGTTTGACACAAGGGAAGGAAATGCAAGGCCACGTTGTCCTCAACTGACACTACTGTCTGTCGAAGCCGAGCTCGAGGCTTATCTTGAGATCGATTTCAAACGAGAGGCGACACCCTTCGCAAAGACGTCCCTTTCTTTGGGCCTTAAACTAATCACACGTCGCGTTCACACACGTTGTCTGGCATCCCCACCTAAAACACACAGTAACGTACCGTACACGGTGAGGTAGAAAACGAGTCCAAATTGAGCAGTACTCTCCCATGTACCACCAGCGTGACAGGTAGGAAGGGTACAAAATCATCTGTCATAGAATAAGTTCAAGTAAAATACCGACAATCATGGTGTTACATTGTTACTAGGATCGTCTCAGATTCAAGGAAAAGCATATTGCCGCTTGAGGTACAGTGTTCATATTCAACATGCATTGATACAGAGTTCCCATAAAACATAAATAAATAAAGTGCCCCCCCCCACCGCAGTCCTACCTGTGAGTCTGTAGAGCGCTGACGCGACACTGGGACGGACAACCCCCCTTCAACACAGGTCACACAGCTGCAGTGCATTATGGGTCACACAAATGTCTGCTTCTCCCTTCTGTCTCTGCCTTTCCCTTTCTCTCTCTCTCTCTCTCTCTCTCTCTCTCTCTCTCTCTCTCTCTCCCCCCTAGTCAGACAAACACACACTCAACAGCGCCTTCTGCTTGGCAACGACCATATCACAACTGCGGTCGAGTTGACAGCGAACCATCACTGCGCAACACCAGGTCACCATGACAACCCCTCCTAATCTCATTTGCATTGTCTGCCTACATTATCTGCCGCCGCCAAATATGGCAACACTTCTGTTTCCCCCGCCCTCTCTGTGTTGTTCTTTCACTTCCTCTTTCCTCCCATTCTCACAAAGGCTGTTTGTGGGTGTCGTCGGTGCGCTAACGTGGCGTTGTGTGCGCTGTGTGTGTGTGTGTGTGTGTGTGTGTGTGTGCTTGTGTGTCGACGAAGCGAGAAAGAGGAAGTGCCTCGGACAGGCACCGTCTGTAATGAGGCCAGCTTGCAGCTTGCGGAGATAAGGGAGAGAGGCAGCCCTGAACCAGGAAGTGGACGGCGTGGCTCTCCGCCGCTGTTGTCGAGGGACTAGTAAAGGTTATCACTCTGGCACCGAGCAGGTGCACTCTCACAGGGTTTCACTTACCCCTCCCCAGTTCCTCTTCTGAGGGGGCTGGGCGCAGGACCCACCCCCTCCTCCCCCTCCTCCCCCTCGCGGCTCCGGGTGCTGCCACGTCAGTCAAGCTGCCAGGGGAGGGCTGAGCCGGACCCCCTTGAGTCCAGACGCAGAGCAACACTCAGCAGCACTCAGCACCTGTCCCCCGCCGTCCGCCTGATGGGACACGCACACACACACACACACACACACACACACACACACACACACACACACGCGCGCGCACAGTCAATCCCACACCGAGGAGGAGAGCAGAGGAGAGTGGGCGAGAGACAAAGATCAGTATCTGCAGTTTAAAACCCCCTTATTGTTTGAGTCATCTAGATTGGAAATACAAAAAAACCAAACACACCCTAAAAGTGTTTTATCAGCGTGACAACCTGCGGGGCCCTTCACAAAGAGTCGGCCCTGCTGTGGGGAGAGGCCCCCGGTACCATGTGACTGTTTGAGCAGGGGCGCTCCCGGAGCGTCGAGGGGCCACTGCACTGCAGCAGTCCGTAGCAGCCCGGAGCCGAAGCCCTGATTCAGGGCGTCAGGGCCTTTGGGTACTGGGTGTCAATGAGACCAGGCCTAATTTAGCCTCTCCTCTCTTCTACTGCCTGCCTGCCTGCCTGCCTGCTCGCCTGCCTGGCTGCCAGGAACCTCAGCGAGACTCCTTCCCTTTTTAGGCTTCCTGGACACCGCCGTCTTCCAGTGCCGCTGCCGCATTCCTACCACGCTGCCACGTCGAGGGGGCTGAGACCGAGAGGGGGAGACAGGGGGAGACAGGGGAGACGGGGGTAACAGAGACATAATCAATGGAGAGTTGTGGTTTAGTCGTTGCCGTGGGCTACATGCTATTAGGGATCCACCAAGAGACCATTTATTAATGCAGTGCATTTTTAATAAAGTGCTTGACCAACCTACACCTTTTACGTTTCGGTTTTGCATTTGTTCGAGTGCGTTTGATTTGGCGGTTCTGACGCTCCAGGTGGGAAGGAGTTTGCATCCTATCATCCGGCTAGGAAAACGTAATGAAGAGCACCATGGGGGAGTGGTGCTTGAATCTTCAAGGGGAACTGTGTCAGTCTTTTGATGACCACATCCATTTAGAGAGACAGTACCCAGACTCGGTAATGCAGCCCAATACAGCCACCCACCCCCCTGTCGCTGTGCATGAGTCAACCCCTGGTGGCTGACGCCCACTGTCCCAACAGCTCATCAAGAAACGGGAGACATCACACTCCCAATTAGCTGTGAGGAATCCATCCAAGTTATCCTCATCCGTCCCACCTCCTTGCTAGGCTACACAGCCTTGTGAGGTTGAAAGTCCCTATGCTGGAATTAAATGCAAATTACAACTATTATTTACATAGAGACAGAGAGAACTTTTCATTGCCAACCCATGAGATATATGAAGGCCCATTCTATTCCTAGTGTCTACTTGAAGTGACCAGAAGAACAAAGTCAAGAGGATTTAAGCAGATCTCAAATAGCTCGGTTATGATTTGTTAATAAGAGTGACTTTGGCAACTCATAATTCCTCAAAATGCAATTGTTACCCACAGCAAATGTAATCTGATTACATGAGTCAACAGCCAAGAGTACAAAAATATAATACAGAATTCACAATTTATCTTATATGAATCATTAATTTATAAAAAGACTCATACACAAAATGACCTCAGCAGACAATGAGAGCAGTAACGCTACAGAATAGACCAAGCTCATGAACATGATAGGCATGCAACAATTATTAGCCATGACAGCCTGTGTGTTTTAAATAACAAGATTAAAGGGGGATTACACCACATTACGCTGCCTGTATTTCCCCGATCCCAGTCTTTGATATTATTGACGTGACGACGCACATATTATTACAGGCAGTGATCTCATAAGCCATGCATGCTATGAATAAAAAAAAAAAAACAGGATTAGCCACACTGGGGTGGGGCCTTCTTGCCTTCTTCTTCTGTTCCCCCCTTTGGGAAGCCCGAGAGAAAATGTCCGTCGCTGTTTTACACAGCCGTGTGGGTTAGCAAGTGGCCTATTCACACTGGCATAATCCAATTACATCAGCCACGCTCCCTTCTGTCCGCCCTGCTAAGAGCAAAAAAAACGAATGGAAGCAGACTTGTGTAAGTCGGTTCAGGCAATAGTTAAAGAAAAGACCGGTACCAACAATTCGCTTTATAGCCGGCGTTGGCTTCTCACACATTCTGTACACTCTACAAATGGACAAGCTAGTTAAGCGAGCATGTTTTAAAAACGTGCTAAGCAAAATCTGTTATTTAATCAACAAGCTTGCAATGGGGGCTCAACAACTGCCATCGACCAGCCATGCAATAACATAGACTAAGCCCTAAGCGTGTACCGGCTGACGGTACCGGAGCAAACGCAACATCAATAAAACATGATATTACAGTAGAAACCCATCTACAGTAATCCTATTGTATCAAAGCTGCAGTGCCCTGGGTGGTTAGCTCACACTAAAGCTTATTGATCTGGCGTCAATGGTGGGATGGTGGATGTGCCGGTGTGCAGTATTGTTCCTGTTATAGACGTCTGAAATGCAAAGCCCGCGCTGGGTCATCGAGGGCCATGTGTTGACTTAGTGCACAAATCACCCAGGGGCTCTGGCCAGCATCACTACTTGTCAGTAGGCGAAAGGCAGGCTTGTCTGGACCGCTGCTATGATATTGAGCTGTATGGATAATATGCATTCCTGTGACATTGCTTTACCATAATAGATTGAGGGGCCCAGAGCCATTCACAAATAGCAAAGTAAAAGTTTGCATTCCAAAGGCCATGGTATTCTAAACTTAATCTCAACAAGCTATCGATACTGTATGGGAGCAAATAGGCCTACGTTGACTGACCATGATAACTACCACATACAGTTGTTTCCATGCAGAAGAGGAGCAGCCTAGCATCCAGTGGACTCAACACAGTGCCTTCTGAAACTCTAAACTAGCTAAGTCCAGTGCCAGACATAATTATATCTCTGCTCAGCCATTCAGGCCCGTAGTGGGCCATGAAAAACAGACTGCTCCCTTGCATAGACCCGGCCTGTGCCCAAAAGTCAACAAACACTTTTGTCAGTGAACTCGTTACTGGATTCGCTTTTCGCGCGGACACAGACCGATAAACGAGCAAACTCGAGAAATGAATTCTAGAGATAGAGAGAAATAAAGAGAGAGAACAAGAATGGCTATAGAGAGGAAGGGGGAGAAAAAGCTAGCAGTCAACGATTACTGGGGAGTAAAGATAGATGGCAGACTGTAGCACCGCCCCATGCCTGTGAGGCTCCGTCAGACACCATTGAACGGTTGTATAAACCCCACATGTCTCTGATTCACTGGCGCAGTAGATCACAGGAATTCCACAAGGCCGGAGGTCCCATGGTTTGGCAAAAATTACCAAAATACCGAACCTCCTAAATTGATTTTTGAATGGGAGTAGGAATCCCAAATATGCCAATATGCCTTTGTAGGTCTTGGATTTACGTAAGCGTCCCTGTGCGTGTACGAGTGTGTGCTTGTGATGCAAGCTTTTCTGTGAAGCAGCTTTGACACCGAGGCCCTTTTTTAGATTTTATGACCGATATTGAATTCCTGCCTGGGGACGTTTTGACCACGGTGATTTAAGGTGTCGTCGTCAACGTAACAGCCACAATTACTGCACATCACAGGCTATTGGTTGGCTGGGGCCCTACTGAAGATTTTTACGTCTGGGTGCTGGAGGGCAATCTTGGTGTCGCTGTAACTAATGTACTATAATGCTAAATTAAGCTGTCCCTTTGTGTAGGGCTTACAACTCAAATTATAGACCTAACCCTGAACACCTATCATGCTATGGATTGGTTTTGGACTACTGTGACTGTATCCATGCTTGCCTGTCTCTGTGTGACGTGATATATGATTTGCACTGGTATGAGGCCTACCACCTTCGTAAAATATCCTTCCTGAAAACTAAGTGGGAAAATAAATAAACACGTCTTTACTTGATGATAGCAGCTCCCTAGACAACATTTCCGGTGCATCACTTGTCCTCTCCCTTCCATTAGGCACCTCGAAACTGGAGGGTGACCAATTCCACACTCCAACGTGAGATGTGCAGTCTTCCCTCTCTGAATCTCTGACTAATGTCCCACACAGGAACATCGGGTTGATGTTGTTGCATTCGTTTTTATAGCGTGATGTGGCAACAACATGGAGGGGACTACGGGACCGCTTCATTTAGTCACACCATTAGGTTGCAGGTCACGTACGCACATGCCCTTAAAGTGTTTACATGGTGAAAATGAACCAGCTAACAACAAAAACAACTTCTTTGAAAGGCATCTGTATACCCCCCATCCATCACTGTGGAATGATATCTATCAATATAAAACCTGAACATATAAAACGTGTCTGCTCTAGCATTGGTAGGCTGGCACTTCAGTCGTGTTCTTACTGTTCAATGACAATGGTATTTCGACTCTCAAGGGATCTGCCTATTGGGATTCTGCTAGCCTACATCCACATTGCTTCAAGGTCGACACCAGTTGCGAATTAAATCAGGCCCCCTATATTGTCCTGTTGGCGCCGTTTCAAGATAACCTGAATTGCTAAAATGATGAGTAGAATTCTGGAGCAAAGCGTGCACTGACCCTATGATGTCAGGGTTTGTAAATAGCCAAAACATGAAACGTTAAAAGGATCAGAAATAAGTCGTTAGCATATTGCATGAGATATACCCACGTACTCATTTCTGTTGAGAATATGTAGTTGCCTTAATGCAATCAGAATAAATCCACTAGTCTTACCAGGAGTGTAGAACGATGTGAATACGGCCTGCCATACGCTATCCGAGCATCTGAGCCAAAATAAACACTATAGGCCTTTCGGTCTAAATTAAATCTAAACTACACTGCCACCTACAGTACAATTTGTGATTTACAAGAACAGAAAAGGCAATTGATGTCCATACTTTAATCTGGACTGCTAATGTTGATGATGATGACTTTGTGTGTGTGCGTGTATACTGCGTATGTTTGTGCGAGTGTGTTTACGTGTGTGTGCGTGCGTGCGTGCGTGTGTGCGTGCGTGTGTGTGTGTGGGGGGGGGGGGGGGTTTGATGTTGTGACAAGTTCTCCATTAGTTCTTTGTGATCATTTAAATATATTATTATAGCCAATAATTTGTATTTTATAATTATATTATATTATTTCTACATATTTTGCAATGACATAAATCTATAGTCTATATAGGCAATCCTCCTCACTATTTCTCACTTGTCCCTTCCCGACATTTCCAGGAATTTTGCAAATAATGTTTCTTTTCATCAGGAAGGCCTAAACAATTACACACTTTGGAAAGAAGAAACTTTCAGTATAAGTACAAGTATAGACCTGACTATAATGCAACTGAAAATTCTCAATACCAGTAGGCCTTAGTCTTCAAAGCCACCATATGCAACTTTTTTTATTATCAATACCTTTCTACAGTTTGCACATTGTACTGTCTATGGGAGAATTAAACAAAGATCGCTGTTCAGATTAATCCTCTTGAAGTCTCAATATTCAATATAGATAAAGGTTGTCTGCCACCATGCAAGATCTCCTGGGAAACTGTGAGGAACTGCTTTACGGCACAAGGAAGTGCTTCACTAAATCAGGAAGATACCCATACTTGGAGTATAGTCGTTGATCGTGCTAGTGATATGCTGTGAGCACGAGCATTATGCATGTCTTCTTTGCTGAGCTAGGGGTCGCCAAAATCACCTCCCACAGATAAACTGCCTTTAGTAACTTTAAAACAAATTCTATTTTGAATGCAGCCAATACACTGTGACAAACCAAAATCCTTATGTTGTAATTAAGACAGTATGTCAGTGATTGGAATAATTTGATTCGTCTGTCAAGTTTGTCAAGACTGAAAGTTAGAATGTATGTTATCGAAAGTTATTTGATCTGTTCTCACATGTATTGACTTCAGACTGGACATTGTAGTAGCGGATAGTCACTGCTCTTACTAGATTTGCTGTACGTTGACAGAGAACCTAAATATTTTATTCTAGGAGAGAAAGTGGTACAGGCATCGGGTCGCAAAGAAGAAAAGAAAGCACGCCTGTGAACCATGTGACTGGGTTATCAAGTGTGATGACCACCTTTTCGGGTTTAGTCTTGTTCGTTTCACCATGGATAACGATTTTTTTTCAATTGCAGGTTATGGGGTCAAGTCGTTGGTCAGGCTGGAATGCATGCTAATGCACAATGTGTGGACGGGAACTATTATTCAGCACCATGGACAGCGAACAGGGATTGCCCAGGTGATCAGAGAAATGCGACTGGAAATTAGGAGGTTAAAGTTGGAAAACATTGGATTGAGGAGAAACTTTGGACCAAATTTGAGAAGGAATTTAACAGTGCCCTTATCATTTGTAACAGAGAACAAAAGTATGCTGAATTTTCTGCTAGATGCCAACCGAACGCCGTGATTTTTTATTTGGAGTTGGTTAAATGAGAATTAAAATATATATTTTTTTTTTCAGGGAGCATTGTCATGACAGTACGGAGATATTTAATCTTCCAGCCTTTATTGAAACAGGATCCTACGAATTAAGGCACCGATGGGGATGCAGAGCAGCAGACATGAACTTACTCCTTATAAACAAGGCTGAAAGTAGCAAGGGCTATAGCTGAATATAAAGAGCAGGCCTTCAACCAAGCTTAAGTATTATAAAACTATTTGCCTCCATTGAACATCTGTTACTCAGGCCCAAAGCCCCAGTAACATAGCGTGTATGCCTTCGGACTGGCCTTCGTGATTAATTTAATAATTTTTGTCATTTGTTGAGCTAAACCCAATAAAGTGTTTGGCCTACGGTTATAAAAAAGCTTTCTTTTTTTCTTTCATAACATATCTACATCATAATTGTGTTATGCGTACATATAAAATAATAAGCCTACTTTAGCGTTACAATTTTGGTGAATAAATCTCATAGTATAACAGAAATAATAAATAAAAAACATTGCGTTTGCGGGCTGTTTACGGTTAAACCAAAGTGTGTGTTTAACACGTTAGATATGAAGAGCATTTTTGTGAAATATCGTGTCACCCTAGACAGTCTCATAACTGAAGTGACAAATAATATCTATTTTTCAACCTGTAGCTTGCACTTTTTCTAAGTTTTATCTCGCGCGAATAAACATGCGCTGTTGCCACTGCGCAGTGGTAGAAAGTCGTCCGCCATCACCGCAAACTGTGGCTAGCTAGTCAGTAGCTAAAAAATATTGAGGAGTGACAACAACAGTACAGAGATAAGGGACCGACCTAAATCCAAAGGGAAGGTCGAGGGGTTTCCCTACCACTTTCCATTTGCTGGAAAACAGTTGCAGGTCAAAAGTAATTTTTCATGCTGACGTAGAGACAACAGCCTACCAACTAATCATGTCAAACCTCAAACCTGGCGGCACCAAGAAGGACACCAAGATGAGGATACGAGCCTTTCCTGTAAGTATAGACCGGCTATCTGGATGCTAAGACTCCAACACCGAGACGCGAGCATCGGGGATTCATTATATGCTAGCTAGCATGGCCGCGTAAGCTGGAGATGAGAGGGCCTGTCAAATTGTATCCTGTTAGCTCACAAGCTAACTTTTGCTTGCTTGTTTACCGCAGACACAGCAGCTTTTAGTGTAAATCACCTAACGATTTGGTTGTAGTAACGTCAACTGGATAACGTTATGTTACATACTTAAAATGTCATTGTCATCTGATGTTTGCACTGTAACGCTAGGTAATGTTAGCTGGGATTAGCTTGCAGTGATTATCTTTGATCAGCTGCCGTACTACTACTATCCAAGTTAGCTAGCTAATGTTATTTAGCTTGCTAGCCAGCCAACTAGCAGGCCGTCGCTGCTTTCTAGCTAGCACAGTATAGTATCTACGTTAACTAACTTATCTTCATTAATTGTACAGCGTTAGCAATTTTAGTAATACTACTTGAAGTACAAATTGAGTTTGTTATTTTGCCACTCATCGGTCAAGTTAACTAGTCGTGACCCTAGTTAAGAAGTTACAGATAACATTACTTGGCACCAATGCCAACCCTAGTCTATTAGCCAGTTAATGTTGCGTCGCTGACTTTCTGGAACTGAATTGTATTTTGACAGCCGAAGTAATGGACGTTTCCCAGCTAGGCCTTGTTAACTTTAACCCTCAAAATAGTTGGTATTCATAGCTGCGGACACTCAGACGCTCTCTCATTTACCTATATTGCTCCAATTAAACATTTGACTTCCAGCTGTATTTACCTGCGTATACAGTGACCGCAGTCTGTGTGCGCCAGGACAAGATCCAGTCCATTGAATTAGATCTCATCTACATTTAGTACTACGATAGCTTGCCATTTCTAAGAGCGATGATAGTGTTTGTGTAGGAACATTACTTTGATCTACACTAATGCGTTTGTGTTTGTGTGTGGATAACTGTAGCCAGATTGTGGACATCTCTTGAATGTATAAAATTACAGGTCTGTGCAGGTTCATGATGCAAATTTAATTGAAGAACAGGTTATTGTCTGTTACTTGGTGTATTTTCGTTACACCTGTCCTGAGCCTTTGCCTCGTAATTCCACGGCCATACCTTAACCGGTAACTCTGGGATTCGTAGCCCTCTCTTTGAGCAACATGTTCACACTACTCATACCATAATTCAGATTAATTCACTGCCACTATCATGGTCATGTATTGTTGTGAATTAAACTGTAATTAAATATGAATTACATCAAGCCACCCCAAAGAGTCCCAGTCTATATTTGTGACAACCATAGTCTTATCCTTTCTGGTCATGGTTTTGATTAGCGTAACAAATTGCATTGATCTACAGGGATACAACTAGCAGAACCTTATTGGCCTATATTAGGAGGTTTGGCACCCCCTGAACTATTTTGTTTTCCCTGTTTAGTGGCATGTCTTTGCCCCCCCTCCCCCTAATTTGTGGTGTTGTTCTCAGTCTAGCAAAAACAACTCTACAACATTTTTTGTTGGTACATTTTCTCAGGTCTAGTTGAATAATGTAGTTCATATATTCAAAACCAAGCCCATGTATGAAAGTTTTCTGGCCTATTCTTTGAGTCTTTAAAAAGCAGCATTTCTCAAACATTAGTCACAGTTTCATTTGAAGTCTTAACTTTTCTCCTGCTATTAGTCATATGTTAAGGCACCGTAACCTGGCTTCTATAGTAATTTTATTTCCAAAACTCAATGAGTTAACAGTTTGCCAAATGTACAAAAATTATATTTACATCTTGTACGCAAGTTGTCAATCACCTACTCCAGTCGACAGCGTAGTCCAAATTGGAGTTACACCAATAACTTACTGCTTTTCAAAACAAAAAAAGTACAAACAAATGGTAATCTAAACCTTTTTTATGTCCACGTTCAGAACCTATCTAATCACTGTCTGGATTATTATAACTAATGCCAAGTAAAAATTTTTTTGCATTTTCCTTCTCCCAGATGACAATGGATGAGAAGTATGTCAACAACATCTGGGACCTTCTCAAGAATGCCATCCAGGAGATCCAGAGGAAGAACAACAGCGGGCTGAGCTTTGAGGAGCTCTACAGAAACGCCTACACCATGGTGCTCCACAAGCACGGCGAAAAGCTTTACACGGGCCTGCGGGAAGTTGTCACCGAGCACCTCATTAACAAAGTAATGCACTGCCTGTCCACACAGTCAGACACTATTACATTGACGTTCAAATCAAACCTGAATAGCTGAACCCACTGTAGAGCACTGCTTAAATGTGATTTTAAATGTGGCCAGGGTAAAAGCACTATGGTTAGGCTCTGGGCATTTGTATGGACACAGTGTTACCACTATGGTCTATCATGAACCTTGCCTAATTGTTATGCACCCTTGTCAGTCATCACTGTTTAACTCAAGCGTGAAGCAGCTTCTGGACTGCATTGGAATTCCCTTTCAACACAGCTTATGAATAATCCATTCGGTTGATAACGAGAAAGACACCAGTTTTGTTTTTAGAAGGTATCGACCTCCATGCCCTACCTCCTGGCGTTTCCCTACTGTCCTCGGGACAGTTCTTGAGGCAACTCTTGGAGGATTCATAAGGAGGGGGGTCTCAAAATGGCTGTCTGTTTCTCCCCACAGGTCCGAGAGGACGTTCTAAATTCACTCAACAACAACTTTTTGCAAACGTTGAACCAGGCGTGGAACGACCATCAGACGGCCATGGTCATGATCCGAGACATCCTCATGTATATGGTAGGTCACTCTGCTCCAGTAGGCAAACGTACTTTGACTCTCACTGCGTACTTACCCCTTAACCCTTTACTTACCTTAACCCCGATGGAAAACGTCATGGTTACGTCGAGGTTAAGGAAAGACGAGAAGGATTTTTAAGGGCTTAGGAAAAGACAAATCACAGAGCACAGTAGCAGAGAAACGTTCCCTGCCTGTTGAAGTGACCTTTTGATACCGCTGCGGTAAGCTGGCAAGCATAGGTCAAGAGGAAGCGTGCGTGTTCTACACGGCTCCGTGGAATGGTCTTCCCTCTCGCGAGTGGACGGCCCTTTCTCTGTGCCCAGCTCGACCCTCTTCACCTGGGCGTCCCTCTCCTGACCTCAGGGAACCGTTCAACAAGCCTCCGTTGTGTTTGCTCATCCACGCCGGTTCACCCAAACGGGCCGGCCCAGTTGATTTACTGTAGCGGCCAGCGAGGGCGTACGTGTGTCGGTGGCCGTTTGTTTGTGTGAGTGGGTGTGTTATTCATTGTGTGGTTTGTGTACAGACCTGCTGTCTCTCTCTCTCTCTCTCTCTCTCTCTCTCTCTGTCTCTCTCTCTCTGTCTCTCTCTCTCTCTCTCTCTCTCTCTCTCTCTCTCTCTCTCTCTCTCGGAGGGGAGGGGGGGGTGTCATCTTTTTTGCTACATTTGTGTTGGCTAAGCAGAGCTCAGGCCTTCTAGTCCTCTGCAATAAGAGGACTCTGCTGCGGCAGGAGGATGACTCCTGTTCCACTCCCCGGAGGAGCCACAGCAGTGCTGGTCTAAGGGGGGGGAATGGGACCAGGAGCTGTGTTCTCGTGCGTCCCTTTAACACTTGGAACCTATCGTGTTCCCTTTTGATGCCGAAAGACCACGATCCTTTCCTTATCGATATACATGTGCAGCGCAAACGTCGCCCTGCGTTCGGCCCTTTTCTGATGTTGTCTCTCTCTCGACCTCCCTGACCTCAGGACCGGGTGTACGTGCAGCAGAACAACGTGGAGAATGTGTACAACCTGGGCCTCATCATCTTCCGGGACCAGGTGGTCCGCTACGGCTGCATCCGGGACCACCTGCGACAGACCCTGCTGGACATGATCGCCCGCGAGAGGAAGGGCGAGGTGGTGGACAGGTGGGGAAGAAGGAAGCGCCAGCTGGAGGGTGCTGGAGGGTGCTGGAGGGTGCTGGAGGGTGCTGGAGGGTGCTGGAGGGTGCTGGAGGGTGCTGGAGGCCTTGCTCTGTGCTAACCTTGGCTAACCTTGCCTCATGGTGTGTGTGTGTGTGTGTGTGTGTGTTGTGTGTGTGTGTGTGTGTGTCTGTGTGTGTGTGTGTGTGTGTGTGTGTGTGTCTGTGTGTTCCATAGGGGAGCCATTCGGAACGCCTGCCAGATGCTGATGATCCTGGGCCTCGAAGGACGCTCTGTGTACGAAGAGGACTTTGAAGCCCCCTTCCTAGAAATGTCGGCAGAATTCTTCCAAGTAAGTGCGCCGCGCGACGTCTCGCGACGTCTCGCGTCTCTTTTGCCTTTGGTTTGCCGATCACACTGCCTTAGGGGGCCGCGTCCACCTTACAGCTGCGGGGCGGGGGGGATGTCCTCTGTACCCAAACCCACCTGTCCACCTCCCCCTGACCCGCAGATGGAGAGCCAAAAGTTCCTGGCGGAGAACAGCGCCAGCGTCTACATCAAGAAGGTGGAGGCGCGCATCAACGAGGAGATCGAGCGGGTGATGCACTGCCTGGACAAGTCCACGGAGGAGCCCATCGTCAAGGTGGTGGAGCGGGAGCTCATCTCCAAGCACATGAAGACCATCGTGGAGATGGAGAACTCGGGGCCTGGTGCACATGCTCAAGAACGGCAAGACGGAAGGTAAGCCACCCCCCCCCCCCCCCCCCCCCCCCCCCCCCCCCCCCCCCCCCCCCCCCCCCCCCCCCCCCCCCCCCCCCCCCCGGGGGTTGGGTGACCGGCCATCCTTGGCCACCATGAATCACCATTAACCAGCTACGGCCGATTGGGCCGAGTTCCCACATTGACGATCGGTTTTCTACTATTGGTCTATTTTTTTTTGTCAACGTCATTAAATGTGTTGATGCTTTGCTGAAAGCGTAAGCAGTGCCTGTAGTAGAAGGAATGGGGTAACCAGTTGGGCGAGGTAGAAAGGTTAAGCAAGCACATGGTCCGTTGAACAGGTTGGTTTTGTCTGCTGTAAACGGAGGCGATCAAACGTCCGTTCTGATCTCTTTCGAACGATAAGAAACCTGTCTTGTTATCAGACCAGTAGTAGGCTGCTCTGAGTGGTGTTTTATGAGGGACCTGGAACAACGAAACAAGCTCTTTTTTTCTCTCTTCTCAACCAAATGTACTTACTATCTCTTCTAATGTGTTTGTTTCCCCTCGGCCCCTGGCCTCCCGCCTCCCTCCAGATCTGGGCTGCATGTACAAGCTGTTCAGTCGCGTGCCAAACGGCCTGAAGACCATGTGCGAGTGCATGAGCTCCTACCTCCGCGAGCAGGGCAAGGCTCTGGTGTCGGAGGAGGGCGAGGGCAAGAACCCCGTCGACTACATCCAGGTAAGGCCGGACCCGCGGGGGAACCATCGCCACACACCCCCGTGCTTTTTACGTCCCCAAACCGCCCCCCGTAACACCAAAGGCAGCGCTGACCTTGATGTGAGAAGAGGGGGAAACCGGTTCCTCTCGACAGAAGGCCACACTGATCTGTTTTTGCGGTGCGGCCCCCGGACCGAGTTGGACTCCCCTTGTGTGGGTGTGTTGTGACCGTAACACCGTGCCCCCCCCCCCCCCCCCCCCCTGCAGGGCCTGCTGGACCTGAAAACCCGCTTCGACCGCTTCCTCCTCGAGTCCTTCAGCAACGACCGTCTCTTCAAGCAGACCATCGCCGGCGACTTCGAGTACTTCCTCAACCTCAACTCGCGCTCGCCCGAGTACCTCTCCCTCTTCATCGACGACAAGCTGAAGAAGGGCGTCAAGGGGGTACGTGGCTCTGCCTTCGTCGCGGCGTCTAGTCACGTCTGTTTAATGGGAGCGTGTGATGGTAATAGTGGGGGAGGGGCCCAGGGCCATGAGGCTAAGTTGTCGTCCTCCCCTCTCTCCCCGGTGTTTCCAGTTGACGGAGCAGGAGGTGGAGTCCATCCTGGACAAGGCCATGGTGCTGTTCCGCTTCATGCAGGAGAAGGACGTGTTTGAGCGGTACTACAAACAGCACCTGGCCCGCAGGCTGCTCACCAACAAGAGCGTGTCCGACGACTCGGAGAAGAACATGATCTCCAAGCTCAAGGTGAGGACTTTGTGTGTGTGTGTGTGCGTGGTCTGTGTGTGTGTGTGTGTGTGTGTGTGTGTGTGTGTGTGTGTGTGTGTGTGCGTGTGTGTGTGTGACCTCGGCTTTCCCCCTGTCTCATCTCACTCTCACTGAGTTCAGGTTGTCCGTCTTATCCCCGTAAGCATCAGTAAAGTGCTTCCTCTTTCAGGGAGTAACTGTTCCGTGTCTACTCTCTCTCTCTCTCTCTCTCTCTCCCTCTCCCCATCCCCATCCCCATCCCCAGACGGAGTGTGGCTGTCAGTTCACCTCCAAACTGGAAGGGATGTTCCGAGACATGAGCATCTCCAACACAACCATGGATGAGTTCAGGCAACACTTACAGTCCACCGGGGTAAGAAGCCTGACACCACGTCATGTCTGTGTAGATTGGGTTGTTATTTGCCACAAATACGTGTATGATTTGCATACAAAATGTCATGTTTTTTTTTCAGTTGCGTGACCACACACAAATATCACCCGTGTGAAGTGTATAGTGTTCCCTGTAACAGGAAAAAGAAAATCCCCCCTCGCAGATTCCAACACCCACCTCATCAGACTTCTGCATTCCTCTGCTTGTACCCCAGGTGTCTCTGGGAGGTGTGGACCTCACAGTCCGAGTCCTCACCACGGGCTACTGGCCCACGCAGTCGGCCACGCCCAAGTGCACCATCCCTCCCTCTCCCAGACACGCCTTTGAGGTGTTCAGAAGGTACGAGTCCGGGGTGTTGTGACAGACCGTTAACAGCATGTAACAACCAGTCATCATACGAACTGTGTTGTTGAAATGTTTCCTAATCCTCATCTGTATTTTCTCACTGAACATGGAAGGCCCTGTCCTGGTTTGACTGTGTTCAGAACTCACCGCGTTCTCCTGTCCTCAGGTTCTACCTGGCCAAGCACAGTGGCCGTCAACTCACACTCCAGCACCACATGGGCTCAGCAGACCTCAACGCCACCTTCTACGGAGCCATCAAAAAGGTAGCTGCCGCGTCCATGACATTAGCATCTGGTCATTTCATACATACATGTAAACATTAGGGGAAAAAGAGTTGAGATTTGCATCTGACTGGAGGGGATGCTTGGAATATTTTGAAAAATAAATATGGGGTACTAGCAAGTGTGTTTTTCTCTGTGTTACGAGAGGTAGGTGTCAGTGTTGTTCAACTATATTGATGAGAAATACTCATCGACAAAGTGATGTTTTATTTAGTTGACGATGATAACGTGACAAAAAAAATCTTCATAATGACTATAAACAATAACCATTTTGTGCAGTACATGTTTTGACAGAAATATGACAGGTCTCCAGACGACAATGTCCCTTAAACGTTCTCCCTTTTGTGTGACACTCTACCAATTAAATCTGATGCCGTTGGCTGATTGTGTTTCTTTTCATGAGTGGCTTGTTTTGAATAATCCAATCAAAAACATGCGTCCGCTGCTGAAATGTGTTATTTCTTTCACAAAGTGCATTTGTTTCATCCGCTGACACAGGATACTATTAGATTTCGCTAGTTGGAAAAAAGGACTAGTGAACAACAGGTTGTCGACACACGTTGGCCCAGGTAGCTGTAACCCTAGGAAGACTAGAAAGCTAATATCTGGAATTATTTTAGGAATGACAAATGGACAGGAACAGTAATGACAACTTTAATTTTAACATTTTAGTCACTGTCTCATCACGATATGAAGACAAAAATGTGACTAAATGTAAAGGGCATTTTCATAAAAAGATTAAGAATGTGGCTAAATCAACTTTTAACTGTGTCAAAATTAACACTGGCAGAAAAATACAGTACATACTGACAAAAAGCGGTACACTCAAATTGTCACAAATCACAGGTTTGCTGAATTCCTAAAGAAGATGCAAATGGTCACAAATCACAGGTTTGCTGAATTCCACAGCTCTGTTCTCTGTGTGGTGGGGGAACACCCCCCTTTAAAACTGTCAAAGGAATCTCCGGATGTCCAAGCGTGCGTGTGTTTGAGCAGCGTTGTGTAGTGCGTCGTCCTGACTGTTCTGGTGTGCTCCAGGAGGACGGCTCGGAGGTCACCGTGGGAGGTGCCCAGGTGACAGGCTCTAACACCCGCAAGCACATCCTACAGGTGTCCACCTTCCAGATGACCATCCTCATGCTCTTCAACAACAGGGAGAAGTCCACCTTCGAGGTCAGCGCCAGGGGACACACACACACACACACACACACACACACTCTCACCCACTTCCTCGCTTCTGTCATACGTCACACCTCTGCCGTGTCACATCCACCTGACCCTGGGTTCCTCTCCCTCTCTCCGTTACTTCCCCCCGCGCCCCGTCTCTGTCCCCCCACCCCAGGAGATCCAGCAGGAGACGGACATCCCTGAGCGGGAGCTGGTGCGGGCGCTCCAGTCCCTGGCGTGCGGGAAGCCCACCCAGCGCGTGCTCACCAAGGAGCCCAAGTCCAAGGAGATCGAGAGCGGCCACGTGTTTACAGTCAACGACCAGTTTACCTCCAAGCTGCACAGAGTCAAAATACAGACAGGTGGGTAGGGGGCGGGGAGAGGACGCCGACGTGTGAAATGGCAGCCGGCAGAGACCGCGCCTCCACCCACGTCCCTTGACCCTGTCACTGTGTTTCTCTTCCAGTCGCGGCCAAGCAGGGCGAGTCGGACCCCGAGAGGAAAGAGACGCGGCAAAAGGTGGACGACGACCGGAAGCACGAGATCGAGGCGGCCATCGTCCGCATCATGAAGTCGAGAAAGAAGATGCAGCACAACGTCCTGGTAGCGGAGGTGGGCTTGGTTACGGAGCGTTGGAACACTGGTCACTCTACAACAAACAGCGCAATGTTGTTTTTCTTTTGCCAGACTCTCAAAATATAGAGGGAAGAGAATTGTGGTTTGATGTTTTTTTAATGTATTTTTTTTCTCCCGTTTGTCTGCTGTGCTCAGGTCACCCAGCAGCTCCGGGCGCGGTTCCTTCCCAGCCCCGTGGTCATCAAGAAGCGCATAGAAGGACTAATAGAGAGGGAGTACCTGGCGAGGACGCCCGAGGACCGCAAAGTCTACACCTACGTCGCATAGAGGAGCCAAGAGATGAAGAGGAGGAAGAGCGAGAGAGAGAGAGAGAGACTGGAGGGGGGAGGGAAGGGAGGGTGTTTTCTTTTTGGACTGTTGTTCGCATGGACTGGAAGTTCCTTTTAAAAATAAAAAGCTGGGAAGCTGACTCATCATCCTGTAACAAATTATAAAAAAAAAAAGCAGATATACGTGGAGAAAAAAAATTCTACGAAACCAAACATCCATGAAGTGTTGTAGATGATTTCAAATCAGGCCCACTCTTCTTCCCTGTGAGTTTTCAACATGGATGGATCCAGCTTCAAGCTTTTCACTGTTTTACCCTTGTAGAGATCAACCTTACAAAGAATCCCTTGGGAAAATGTGAATGCACCACATTATTTTTGTTTTTGTTTTCAATACTGTATAAAAATGAGAAAAAATTATTAAAAACTAAAAACGGCAAATGTGGATTGCTACAAAAAGGAAATAAAAATATTGAATATTGCTGCTGGGTTTTTCTGCTGCCTGTTGACTCATTTGAACCTCCTGGTATTGTGGTTTTGGCTGTGAAGGACTGTTCTTTACCTTCTCTGTCATGTGTTTACTGTACATTGTATAGAGAATAGTGTAATATAAATCCAGTTTAACATCCCTGCATTAAAACTACGGGCCTAGGTTGCATATTCTCTCTTTTGAGATAAAAACCTGCATTATTTATTAATGATGCATTATTCTGGGAGACCATCCCAACCCATTACAACACATTTTGCCATAAAACGGAATGCATGGTTTAGTACCAGCATAGGTTCATTCATATCTCCCTTGATTCTACTCTTCCTTCGTGGAGGTTGAAGCACTTGCGTTTAGCGGTGCTCCATTGGTACTCAGATGACGTAAGAATGTGCGTCGAACTCTTCCACATCGTTTATTAGGTGTACTGTGTGCGCAGTGATACTCACTGGGCCATAGATGAGTCAGACTGCCAAGGTCACCACACAGCGACAAGATCATGTTAATCAGTTTATTAACGAGAGGAAAGGCAGACTAGATTGGCAGAGCACTCTTTTTTATTATAACTCATACTTGGGTTTGTCAATTTGCATATTCAAAATCAATAAATAATATTGAGTTTGGGATTGAAAGTGTCATGTTATAGTGCAGTAGAAAAACGACAAATGCAATACATAGCAACTGCAAGGAAAACTGGATACTGAGCAGAGCAGTAATGGCGTTAGGCTCGTCAAGTGTCCCAGATGCCTCTGTCAGTGTTGAAAATCACAGCCCAGTAGTTACGCAAATGTACACGAACGAAACATATGAAACATGGTTTGCAGGTGTTTGATGAAATGTTTCACCAATAGGGTCAATATTGTCAATTTATTTAGGATAAACCTTGAACTTTCTATTCACTAAGTTATGGTGCTGACATAAATGTATGTGGTATGCACACGCGTTCAATAATATCCCCCCAAAAGTTCCTCAGGGGATCCCCTCCAGCAAATCCCAAAGAGCATTCACAGAGTTCAAAGAGGTTGAAGATAAGGTTTGGATTTGACCGTAAACATATGGAATCATACATTTCATTACATGGACCTAAGTTCTCATCTAGAGGTGTGTCATCAGGCAGGTGAGGGAATTATAGAGGTCACAGCCAAAATACAAATATGGGTCCCATGTGGGATTTGGCTGGGCTTCGAAGGGGCATGGGCTCAGTACAGGCATGTCATGTGGGATCCACTGGTGTTAACAAACTGGGCCACACACAGGCAAACCCATGTAGGTAAAACCTGCAGAATACATTGAATTTACAGAGCTGGTCTCATTGGGACAAGGGCCCATAATGTAGATGATCATAATTTTTTTTTTGTGTGTTTCCTTAGTGTCTATTTAACACATTTAAAAATCTTTGAACACTAAACTAATTTTATAGTTTGTATTAACTATTCTAGGGTGCTTCTTTCTTAACTTGCTGTTTTCAGTTGTGAAAGGCCACTAGTAAAGCGTTGACACCCATTGCCTATTAACTTTCATTGGCTGACTTGTGTTATTGGCTAGCGATTGTAGCGTCAGCTGTTGTCATGGCAGCCGCCGGAGTAGTTTGTCCTTACCTTACTCATACTTACAAATTATATAAATATATAAAATAATATAAATGTCAATGAATTTCAAAGGGAACTAAGGAACCTTTTGTTCACATTTTGTTTTTGGACAACCTTTTCTTCATGTTCAAGATGATTACTGGGGTTAAGACCTGTAAAATCCTAGCAAGCCGGCCAGTTTGTCCAGCTAACCAGCCATTTGTTACATTCGAGCCTCGAACCCATGCCATGGAATCTCATGTGGAGGTCAGACAGGAGCCCTCCGGTGTTAAAGACAATGAAGAGTGAGGATGAGGGAGAGACAGAGGAGACAGGGCCTCAGTTTATTCAGCGGACACAACCACCTCTAGTACAAGCAGCTGCTGGGCCATTATTGCCAAGAACACCTATTAAAAGGAGATGCTGTTCAAAAGACACCTTTTGAGGAAAAGTGTATTGCTACTTTGAAGGACACACAGCCAAGGCCAAGTCAGGCCCCCACTGTGGATGAAGACAGCCCTTTTTTCCAAAAACTTATTCCGGCTATGAGAAGGCTCTCTTGTCCTAAGAAAGCTGAAGTTACATTAAAATCCGCAAGCTAATGTTTGAGGCTGAGACAAGCAGTCGAGTCAATTTTATAATTTGCTATAGCTCCAGTTCTGTGATGGAAAAAAAATATTTCAGGGTGAGGAACAAGACTTGCGTGTTCATTATCATTTTCTGTTAACTGGCTCTGCTCATTTTGCCCGCCTGTTTGTGATCAGGCATATCAAGCAAACGTACAAACTGTTTTACAATAATAAAGTATAACATTACAAAATATTGTTTTATTTATTTACAATATAGTGTCAATGAGCAGTAATGTAATGTAATTTACTGTATCTGCAACATTAAACATAAGAAACCCTTGGCATTCAGATTTTAACTTTGTCTTGTCACAGTGGAGCTCCCAAAGACAGCTGTAGGACAAAGTATCTTTAATTAAAATCTATAAGCTGTTTCATGTTTGTCAAGCAAAAAGCTCCATAAAAACTCTTTAAACTAGCATATATCCTAAAGTGCCGTAGAACCCTCATCTGACATATTGGGAGAGCATGTTCCTTGTCCTTTTTCTGACATGTTGCTGAGTTATTTGAGCAGTTTTTGCAATCTTGGGCATGTTCTGCAACTAAATGCACTAAATAACAATAATTTTATTTAGAATTTTTAATAAATGTTAATTTCTAAAAGTAAAAAAAAAGTAAAGGTAATTTCTAGAAGAAAACTTAAATTCTACTCAAACAAATAAGTAGTAAAACCAGAGAACTGATCATTTTGAGAGGATTTTCATCTTGAATGTTTCACCTCATTTTTGGAAGCTTGGTGGGTCCGACAACATATCCGTCATAACATTTGCCCTGAGTAAGTGTGTATTTCAGTGTGCCTGAATGGGTTTGTTTTAATCAGTATTAACTCTTATTTTATCTATCTATTGACTATTTTATGTATCTGTTATTTATTAAAGTATAAGTACGCTGCTGTCTGAGGTAACCTTACTCTAAAACAATGGGACAACATTAACATTTTATTCAGTTTTCAGTTCAATCTCATTGAATAATTGAATCATTTCAGTCCTAAAAATAAACATTCATAGCGCAAAGGCCTGATTTAATGGATTAGAAGCACGTTAGAAGCAACCTTTAACGGGCCTGCTAAAGCCATAACATCACACACTTGGCAAGATCAGACGGGATTTGGGGCGACGGTGAGTAGGATGTTAGGGAGGGACTGGATGGACTGGGCCAGAGTCTCCAGCTGCTTCATAAAAGAGTGGACCTCCTCTTTGGAACTGCGGGTCCAGGCCATTGGGAGGTGGGTGGGAACAGGGGTCCGATCTGAAACAACAATGCACCACAAGCAAGGCACCATATGAAATAGTTGATGATAGCAGAAAGTAGTTATGCACCGTATTTGTGCATGGTTGGAGTTTTGCCAAGAGCGCGCTGTAGATACGCCGCCGTTCACTTAAAATAGCCTACTTTTTTATTACAATGTTAACCATGGCTAACCAAGGCCAGAGAAAACGACACAAATAACATTTTACCGTGAGTCAACATGGATGGCATGTGGTAGTGACAGATAGGTGAGAGGTCCTGTTTATTCCGTCTTTGGTGAAATTGCTTAACAGTCAGCGAGCCCTGCAATGAACTCCCATTGACAATCTGACCACTCGCGGAGCTCACCTTGGAAGAACTGCCCGCTGCATGTCTTGCCTGCAGCCCTGGACAGAGCGAGCCACACCGCGGTGTCGGCTCCCTGCTCCGCACTGCGCAGCCTGTCCCCCATCATCTGGTGGAACTGGGGCATCGACATGGCCACGGCTGGGAAGAGAGAGGGGACAGAGGTCAGCAGGCCATGCTCTGACAGGCAACTGTGTCCCTCTAGACGGTTAGTTTGATTGTGTATGCATTTAGTGCGCTTGCGTACACTACGATAAACACTAACTGCTCACGACAGTAATCTAATCTCATCGTATGATCCTATTTCAACATAATCTATGAACCTGCTCCTGCAAAAGTGGGCGGATCAGAAACGTCTTTGTGAAGAGCGTGTGTGAAGGCGTGAGCAGAGAGTGCACACCTGGTGTACTGGCCCAGCCGGGGTGCATCACAGAGAAGTGGATGGCCGGGTTGGCTTTGGCCCATTCCTCTGTCAGCACCACCTGCTGTCTCTAAGGGGGAACAACACCACACCGTCCCACAATCACAATCAGACCGGGTCTCTATCGGTCAAGTAGCCGCAAAGCATGTTGTCGTTTCTACTGAGGGATATGTTTTTCAACAATAACATTCTCAAGTTACTTTTGATCACGGTTGAATACCTTGTTCTGGGCGTAGACCATGGTGCTGTCATAGTAGCCCCTCTTAGACTGGAGGTCGTCGGTACGGAGCTTCTGCACCAGCATCCCCCCTGATGACACAGTGATCTGACCACACAGCGTATAAGAGGACCAGTGTACTTAAGACAGTGGCACACGCGCACACACACACACACACACACACACACACACACACACACACACACACACACACACACACACACACACACACACACACACACACACACACACACACACACACACACACACACACAAACTCAAACACACACACAGCAGAGTGAACAAAAGTGGCATTATACTGTAAATGAGGCGGATTAGCAATTTGCTCTGTTCAGCGTTTGTGTGCGTGTTAGTTTACCCACCACCCTAGGGTCACGGCTCTTCTGTAACAATGGAATGAGGCTCTGGGTGAGGACGTAAACACCTGGGGAGAGAAGCAGAGAGGCAGTCAGGCCAGAGCTGAAGTTGTCATTGCTCCCTGCTGCACGGTGTCGGGGGGCTCCTACCCAGAGTGTTGGTGGCAAAGTTCTTCTCCAGTCCCTGGGCGTTCTCCTCCCTGTTATTCACCATGCAGCCCGCGTTGTTTATCTGTCACAGACAAACATAAAAGATCCACAAATTATACTCCACAACGTGAAATATCTGCATTCTTTGTAAGGTCTTACATACTGTGACTCAGTGAACAGACCAACTGCATGATGTTAAAATGTACTTCAAAGGGAGTGGTAAGAAAAGGGCCTGAAGGTTTTGTTGTGATTCTATATAAAAGGGAAACGTGTCCGCTGTGCTCACCAAAACGTTCAGGGTGGGATACTGCTGTCGGAAGGCCACCGCAAACTCCATCACCTTACGCGTCTCCGACAAGTCCAGAATGTGAACGTACACTTCCTAAAACGACACAGAGGTGTTAATATCACTGCATGGACAACTGCCACATGAGAGTTCTAAACGGAGGTGAATACATGCAACGGGACACGCACACGCACACATGCTTACTGGTCTCCCGTGTCTTACCGTGTTTCCCGATTCCCTGACGATCTCGGCCCTGACCTCCTCAGCTTTAGCTTGATTCCTGCATACCATGTGCACCGTACCACCTGAACAAAGCAAAGCGCAGATGGTCGTTAGGCACAGTTCAAGCGTGGCCTGTTTAACAAGTGTCTCACTTACATTACCTTTCTTTGCTATGGCACTAGCCGTGGCTTTCCCAATGCCACTGTTGGATCCCGTGATCATAAAGGACCTGCCCACCACGGACACCTCCAGGTCTTTGACCACAAAGTTTTTAGACGCTGATTCATAACCACTCCTAAAGACAAACAAGCAGACCTTTTTTTTTTTTTTCTTTCTGGTATAACTGTTTCAATGTCAACGTTATGAAAGTAGCCTATCCCCTTGTATTTTTTCTCTCTCACATGAACCCTATTACCAGTTGAAGAGATTTGTGTTCGACACGTCACATGGCTTGTTTTGCAATTTCAGCTCTTATCAAATCAGTCAGCTGATAGAAGAAGGACCAAATAGAAGTGACTTGGCACTTCAATTTGTCAAAAGAACCTTTGTATTACTTTTAAAAAGACAGTGACAGAGACAGCATTGACTGTGTGTGTGCCAGTGTGTGCTTGTGTGTGCAATGTGTTAGTACAGGCCTGAGAGTCTTGTTTTGAAAGTGCCACACTATGCTCAGATTTGTTACATTGCCTCTTCTACAGAGATCCTGGTATCATTCAGTTACAAAAACACATTCCCTAAATAGCCCAAAATGCTGAAACTTGCATTTAAAAGAATTGGGTAAATCTAGTCAAATTAAACAGCAGGCATAAACACAGTTTGCATAAAAAGTCCAACCAACCTGGTATATTCACCTATTCCTTTCAAAAACCATATGGAATTGCGATAGATAGACATTGCTTTACATGATAAGTTTACCCGACACTAACTTCGATAGACTGAGGCAGGCACAGATATCTCTATGTGAGCAAGCCACGGAGACTGTGACTGATTGATACACATCTCATGTCCTACGCCGACCACTTGTAGAACTAGTCGACTGCTGCGCCCTACCGACCTTCCTTATAATATCAACCACAAACGTATTGCGTTTGTCAGCTTCACTGACCCTGCTCGTTGGTCAGTATACAATACATTAAATATCAGGCCTGCTATTTGGTCGCTGTCAGGTGGGTTTAGACTTTACTTCTCGGACATTATAACCAATCCAATACCTGAGAGGTGGTGACGCGTCCGTGTTGTTCCACCGGGATGTCCGGGGAAGGGAGGAGTTTAAGGAACTTTCACATTGGATTGAACGACAGCGATGTGTGCTCTAACGAATAATTTGACCCTTTGTCGGGGTTGAAGTGTATTTCCCTTTATTTTGTTTAATTCACAACCAATTATTACGCAAAATGGTGAGTTATTGTTTAATTGCTTGCTGTTTGGGCTGACCCCGATGCCGCTTTTCAAACATTATGAGTCAATCATTACGGTTGAAGGGCTGTGCACCTGTCGCCTACAGGTGACTTGCTTTAAAATGTAGCCTACCATATATTTTTTAATTGTTGGCTTATTCAACTGTTACATTACAGTTTTGTCGCTGTGAGCTCTCGCTTTCCGATTATGAAGGGGTACACTATCAATGTAATTTTGGTTTTAGGCATGTTTCAGTCGGAAGTAACCAAACTGTTACGATTGTAAAACCGGTTTCGTTACTTTTCACCTCGGCCAGTGTAACCAGACTGCCTTTGCAACTTTGCCGTCATGATTAGCCTATTTGACTACCGAGCCCAGCTGCGACATGACACCTAAGCTACTGTAGGGTTGGCCTATTTACGTACAACACTATTAGCTTGAAGGTTTACGCATAATATAAATTAATAAAATATATAAAAGAGTCCTAGTTTGTGGTAAAATATCAACTTTATTTGTCTTATGCTTGAATACAGTCTAACAAACCGCACGTCATCTTTTTCACAAGCATTTTGTTGACCCTCACACCAAAAGTGTATCCTGCATGTCCTTATGTTTAGGATTTCCTAAAATCATAATTCCTTGAAGTATTTAGCACGGATTTGCAGCCAACACATTCAACAATTAGTAACAGGCACCCACTGGGAAATGTTGTCCAGACATTTTCTAAAGTCAACAATTGAAGGAAGATAGCAAAAAGAAAGCCTTGCTGCAACTGCTGTTTCCTAAAATAATCCATTTTAGATTTGAACAAAGCACCTGAACAAAGCAAGGAAACTATCTCGTCTCAAACATAGGGCCTACCTCTTATAGTAGCTATTGGGCATTACAATCCATAAAACGCAAGACAACGTTCATACCCTCTAGTTTCCTTCTGTTGTTCTGCCTCATTCTTCTGGTATTTGGTTAATGACCTTTGGTTATTCTTTAGTGAACTGTGTTACATGAAGCATGCCCCACGTGGGTTAGAAAATTCATAATGGCTTGTTTCCAAAGAAAGACAGAATCTCACAATGATGTAGTGTGTGTGTGTGTGTGTGTGTGTGTGTGTGTGTGTGTGTT
Source organism: Galaxias olidus (assembly GCA_026901105.3). NCBI lineage: Eukaryota > Metazoa > Chordata > Actinopteri > Galaxiiformes > Galaxiidae > Galaxias > Galaxias olidus. The sequence goes on from JAPMUY010001312.1 coordinate 134,621, forward strand.
CATTTTCTGTCTTGCGTTGTAGCCTCTTCTTTACGATCAACATGCAAAGTCTAAGGTTCTAAACATGAACGCCTTATTTAGCTCGCCCCTCCGTCCCCTGTCCCCTCATACACTGCTCCCCTGACCTCGGGGTATGCTTGGTTTCGTTAGATGCGCTTCCTGCTGCTCTTCAGTCGCCAGGGGAAGCTGCGACTGCAGAAGTGGTTCACACCCATCCCCGAGCGGGACAAGAAGAAGATCGTCCGAGACATGACCACCATGGTGTTGGCACGGAAACCCCGTTCCTGTAACTTCCTCCATTGGCGCGACCTTAAGATTGTATACAAAAGGTGAGCCAGGTGCAGGGCTGAGTAGGAAGCCTTCAAGCCACATCATCTTCCTTCTTAGTCCCTTAATACCCTGGTAGTCACTAGTAGCATGCCTGTGGATGGGTAGATAGATACCTTACCCTTCAGCCTCTGTCCTTGTAAAAGAAGCACTGGGAAACTCAAACTCTGATTTATTATTATTATTATTATTATTATTATTATTATTATTATTATTATTATTTATTATACAAATTTATTTACCCCCTAATCTCATCTCATTTTGCATGTCCCTACAGTCCTACATAAGGATAACGTCCATGTTCTGTCTCCTACCTACGTGCAGGTATGCCAGTCTGTACTTCTGCATGGGCCTGGAGGGGGAGGAGAATGAGCTGCTAGGCCTGGAGGTGCTCCATCGATATGTGGAGCTGCTGGACAAATACTTTGGCAATGTAAGGGTCAGCCTGGGGGGAAAATCCTCTCATTATAATAACTCCATAACTGTCCTCATTTGCTTCATTTACACCACAGGTCAGTGGTTGATGCTTTTTTTTTTTAACAATGTGTTTAGCCAAACTATGTATATGGTTTTAATATGAATTAGATCTGATTGGATTCTTAAATGCAAAATAATCCACGGGAGGGTGTGGCTTAAAATCAGCAGTTATATTTACTCTGCTATTGACGTTGTTCAAATCTTTCAGGTAAATCTAAATCCACGGGGGTAAAGTATTGGAGAAGACTTCATTTATTTATTAGAGCTCGGGTTGTTTATGCTAGTAGTCAGATAAAACTACGCTAGAGGTGTGCCTGAGGACTGACCAAGTATATTGGTCATTCATTAGTACATCAATCTGCCTGTAGTTTACATATGAGTTTTATTAGTTTAAAGCATGTCATGATAGGGTCTCCTGTCTTCTCATTGCTCGAAAACAAAGCAAAACATAACTCTCATATGTTTTCGAATATCCTTGCACTCAGAATGGACGAGTTTTATTGTCCATCCCTTTTCTCTGGGTCAGTGTGTCAAAGTACAGCCTTTCTCCCCTCAGGTGTGTGAGCTGGACATCATCTTTAACTTTGAGAAGGCCTACTTCATTCTGGACGAGTTTCTCTTGGGAGGGGAGGTCCAGGAAACGTCCAAGCTCATGGTGGCCCGCTCCATCGAGGCTTCAGACATGTTACAGGAGGTGAGACACACGCGTTATTATGGATCCCACTGCTTTTCTTGGCAAGACACGCCTCTCAAGCGCTAGGATTGGCCAGACGCCCATGCTCACGCAAGTGCTGATTGACAGGCTGCAAAACTTGTAACTCAACAGTAAGTTTAAGGTAAGGAATAAGAATAGGTATAGGCATAACAAACAGTAAGGTTAAGGTTAGGAATAAGATTAGAAATATGCATAAAAGGATTTGAACGCGCGAGCATGGGTGCCGGACCAATCCTAGCGCTTCAGGGCGTGGCTTTCCAAGAAAAGCAGTGGGATCCATAATAATGCGATATGCACACTGGAACGACAAAACACACACACACACACACACACAAACGCACACATTTTAACATTGATCGCTACAAATACAGAAAGAGATGGTATCTGTATGTTTTATCATGATTGCCAAATGCAATAGTCAATCTGTTTTGTGAAATCCCTTCCAGAAAGCGAATGTTCTTTTAAATTTGAAACGCTAAGAAGGCTGCGGTGCAAATAATAAATGTATTTGATGTGTTTGCACAAATGATTGTATGAATTGCCAACCTCCTCCAAGCTTTTCTCGGTCTGGGATACTTTTTAATGACGATGCAGGACTGTGGCACGGCCGCCGTTCTTGCACTGAGCTGAATTAACAGGTGGTGCTGACGTAGTCCCCCGGTGTGTTCTTCTCTGTCCCAGAGCTAACAGGCTCCTTAGGATGACCCATATTAGCGGGTGTTCTTGTTTAGGGGTGTCGGTCTCCCTTCTTGAACCCCCCCCCCTGCCCCTAACTCTCTCCCCCTATCTTTACATCTCCCCATTCCCTATCTCTCTGTCGCTCTGCTGCTTGTGGCAAGAGAGAAAGAGAGAGACAGATTTGGCTGAAGCTCTGTTGTAGGAGTTGTCTTTCTATTTTCCTAGCTGTGTCCATAGCCCTGTGTGTCCGAGTCGCACCGTAGAACGGGTGGGTTTTGCCTTTTCGCTCCCCGCCTCCGAGGGGCAATGCCTAACATTGTGCTCTGGTGTACATGTAGTCTCCCATTGACTCTCCTCATTATCGCTTCAGGATGTCAACAGTGATTGGTATGAGGTGGAGCTGTTTGGATGACCTTGAATATGGAGAGAAAGGTTAGAGGCTCTGCTTGTGTTAGTACACTGTGTCCGTGTTCCCTGCCTTTTAACGCCCTCTGCCAGTTGTGTGTGTGCGTGTTAAATTAATAGTTTAATAACGGACCTTTTTGTTATGGAGGTTGCATCACTCATTTGTGTTGTGTTTTTTTTTTTTTTTTTTATCCTCTTCAGACCATGGAGGAATACATGAGTAAACCAGCCTTTTGACCTCTGAACTGAGAGACTACCGGGAGGAAATCGAGGGATGGACTGTACCAAAAACAGTCTCACGCAATGCTAAACACAGATAGATTCTACTTTTACCCCACCCAACACGACCCTTTATTTGAAAAGAGCAGTTGAAAGTCTGTTTTAATAGTCTGTCAAGGGCATTGATCAAAATCTCAGTTTGAAGTACCTTACATAGACTGCTCATATATTTTCTGACTTGTGAAGTGAACGGAAAAAGAAGAGGAATCATTTGCTATTGTGGACCTCTATAGTTACTGAAGATTTGATTCACAATCTAAACTAGTTTATAAAATATGCCAGCTCTACATTTATAGATTCATTGTGTTAATTTAATATCTAAATTAAAAATTGTATTTATACTATTGAAATGGATTAGATTAAGTGCCTATTCGCTGTTTTAGATGCAACTCTGTATGTAAGCATAGGGGTGGTCCTGCCTGTACTATGAAGGGAGCCTTTATTTGAGCGGGTGAGTCATTGTTTTTATCAATGAAAAATGCGTGGATTTTTAAATATAAATAATAAATGTATTTTGATATAATCTAATTTGCGTAAGGTGTTACTTTTCTTTTAGCTTTCCTCGATATTTATTATCATCTCCATTGAGTTGTGCTATTCCTGAAATAGCCTATGATATAAATGTAATATTAGTTCAGACTTGCGCTTTATATAAATTATGTCTGGTAGTCTAGCTAAAACTCTCTAGATCATTACGGATGAATAAGACAACAGAACGCAGCAAGAAGAAAATAATACCGCTGATGCTTTATTGATCTCTTATTCATTACACATTATCGAACATGTACAAAATGGTTTAAAAATGAGCATATAGCATATAGCACAACAACCAATAGGCCAACAATTACAGAGCTTTTGCCGAATGAAGGGTTAGAAGGCAGGCAACGATCTGACTTCGGATCAGTAAATAATTATTATAATGTAACAATAATTCCACAAACCCTCAAATAGCACAAGTCACAACAATCCCTCGCCCTCCCCCAGCACATTGCCATTGGTCATATAGGCTTTATTTTTATATCATACAAATTTGATGTAAACTAGAGTAGGACGTCCACCAGACTGGTTATTTAGAGATAGTATAGACATAACTTTATATTCATATTTCATATGCCACAAGATGATATAGGCTAATCTCGTTGTCGTAGTGCGTTTGCAAGACTATAGGCTACATTCCAGCAATCGGTTTTCCATGATGTTCTTCCTCGTCGTCGACAATCTGTGGGGCAGTGGTCTCCGCCACTACCTCGTCTTTCACCTGCGTCTCTGTAGGTTCTGATGTGTCCTCCGGCCCCGCGACCGCCTCTCTCTTCGCCTGTGCTCCCTTATCAGTGTCAAAGTAATCTTTCATCGCTTGTTCGTACAACTCATAAGGAAACTTCATTTGGGCCTGGGTGTCGCGCTTGGAGATGGTGTTCGGATACTGTGTTAGAATTTTGGCTGCAAGGTAAGTTGTCACTTCGTCTTCGACATCATCGCCCTCATCATCTTCGTCAACGGCACCGGCGGCTTGTCTTTTCAGGGGCATTTTATTCAGCTCAGACATAAATAAGTTTTCCCGGCGGCCAGAGTTAGCGGGGATTTTAGCTGAAGGGGATGCTACTACTGCGGGACCTGGTGCTAACAGCCTACCCGAGGAGGAGACTGGCTTCAGGGGTCTTTGCCTCACAGGGTACTCGTTACTGATGGTCTCCACACCAATGATGTCGAGAAAGTCTTCTCTGTCCATATCCTCGGGAGGTGATGAGCTCTTGACTGGCAGTCTGCGGCTGTAATATCGTATCCTTGGGGTTTTGTTGGTTCGGTATGTGGATGAAGCTTGGGGCTGGCGGTCGAGTTTCCTAAGCTCCTCTGTGATCAGCATGTCGATGAGGTCCTGTGGAGGGACATGGAGCTTAAGGGATATCTCCAACAGCTCCTTCAATGTCCTGGGGTCCACAATTGAGGGGCGGATCAGTCTCTTTTTCTGCTCTCCGGTCAAATCCCTCTTCTGGGTCTGGTCACTCATCTCTAGGACCTTCAACAAATAGTAATCCACCAGTTTAGTGTCATCGTCAGCTTCCTCTTGGTCTTGGATGGCCCGTCGTTGCATGTCGTCCCCCTCCAGCTCTTCCTCCTCGTCAGAAATCTGGCCCAGAGCCCTCTCGTGCTCGTCATGCATTCCGTTCACCATTTCCTCAGTTTCGACCTTCTCCTCCACAGGTACCCACTCCTCTCCGCCTGCCACATCCTCGTAGGCCAAGTTTCTCAGACTGAACATGTCGTCATCGTCGTCATCCCCAAAGCCGTCTCTCTTCTGGCCGTTGATGGTGGACATCCTCCCTAGCTCTTCGAAGATGGAGCGCAAGTTGGCAAGGCTCTGAGGGGTGTACTGCTCGTCCAGGTCCTCAGTGGCCCGTTTATAGGCGTCTCGGTTCTCCTCGTCTTCGAACATAAGTGGGTATTTCTTGTGTGGCTTTGGGAAATTATATTCTCTAGGTGCGCTCACTGGGCGGCCTGCGTCCTCCGATTGGTGCCTATGCGCGCGGCGGTCGTTAACCGGCACGGCTGAGACTGGTTTGGCACCGGCCTGGTCTTGGAGAGTCCTGAGTAGAGCTCTCACAAGCTGTTCCGCTGGAATGTCTTGTTTTTGTGCGGGAGGGGGTGGCTGGCGGTCCTGTGCGCCCTCATCCTGAAGGGTAGCGAGCTGGAGCAGAACGCGAAACTTTTCCACTTCATCGTAGTCCATTGTGGGCTCCTCTCGCCCCCCATCCTTCCGTTGTTTCAAGTTTTCAATGTACTCCAAGGCTTTGATCATATCGGAGCTGGGTGGGAGGTAAGCAGCGGGGCGTCTGTCCTCACTTTCCCCGCCTCGGAACCTGTGGTGGTGGGGAAGAGACGCACCCAGCACGGCACACGCATGGATGAGACAGGAGACGAGGACGACGACGACTCCTCCCATTGGCAATTTAAGGTTTATATGCAGCATTTTATCACCTGTAATGAAAATAATCTGTGTTAAAGTTCTTAAAACAAACATATTCAAAGCTGCATCATAGAAGCGGCACGTGTATATACAGCATAAGTCCATAATTGCTAAATAAGTCAAGGAATACACAACTAAAAAAGAAATAAATAAAAATGCCGACATTTAAAAATAATGCCTAGGCATATAATTTAATTGGATCTAGTTGGATTTTGCCCAGGGACGAGAGCTTGCATTTACAGCATCACTGAATGAGTCACTCCCTGTTGTCATGGACAACCTTTCAATTTTGATGTTAGACAACAAAACACGCATCCAATCTGATTTTAAACGCCATTTTATTTACTATGTAATAACATAGTGCTTCAAACTGTTCTATATATTGGTATTGCTTGATGCATAAGCAAATGTATTTGTTTAGCGCAGCACAGTCGCCATGGGCTTCTATTTCTATCAATACAAAGCCGAGATCCCACATGAAAGCGCATAATGAGTCTATGTAAAAACAAAGCTATTTATTTCGGATGGTATATATTTACTATTCAACAGAATGTATTACTTACCTTTGGTTGGAAGCTCATGCAGCAGATTATGTGTAGAGCATGTCTTAGTTCTCTCTCTCTCTCTCGAGGGCAGCTGTTCTGTTCTGTTTTCAGCACTTGGACAGCTCCCCCGCGTTATATGAGGCAACACCTGACTCGCGCGTCATCACAGCACGCACGCAATACCCAGCCTCAGAAATCCATATAAACCATTTAGGCTGACGATATGGCGGTCCAAGGGAACCAGTTGGCATATTCTGAAATAGACGAATTCTCCCTCTTCTAGAGAAGCTTATCAATATCTTTGGAGAAGCGATATAAAAGCATTTCTATTTGGCAGTAAAGAAGTGGCTGAATTTATTACACATGAGCCATATTTTTGCTGCATGGATATACAGTGATACGGTTCAGATCGTAATATCAGGCTATAACAGACAAAAAAAAAATAATAATAATTTTCACATATAAATTGTACTGGAGAGTCTACAAGGCACAAAACGTAAGAGTCGCATCGAGCCTATGACAATCCATCCAGCCCTTAAGGAATTGTTAACCCCACCCGGCGATGACTCACACTCTGGATCCCGCCAGCGTGAAAGCCCATTTTATGTCGCAGTTTCGTCCTTTCTCTAGTAACTATAGAAAAGAGACAAATAAAGATATATAGAATAGTCCCTCTGGCCAGGGACTAGCAGGTTGCAATTTCTCTGCAGGGTCGTCAATCAAATTAGCCTCTGGGCATGTTGCCATCACGCCAGACAATGTTTATAATACGGTGGTACATGACACTATCATCACAGACCTGCGAGATATCGAATTCGACTTGTTCGATTAGATAAATGTTAAAGTTGTGGTAAGGGCTTGATTTATTTTAACTTTAACTTTAAGTTGTTGATTACACGTTTTGTCAAAGACGACGTCGTCCTCACTGGCGCTCCATATTCCCTCCATCCTCACCAAACTATTCACTTAGTGACCTTTCACTTCCCACTGGAAACATAGGGCCCACTTAATATTTCCGTCTCATGCTGCCGAGAACTTGACATGCACATCTCACAGACCGGAGAACACATGGATGTTATTGGGGGGTCTATTTCTTGCTCCTCCTGCTGGTCAGCTGACTCTACCCTGGGGAGAGAGGCTGTTGACGTGGGCAGACTCATCCATCTTAAAGCTGCTCACATAAATCTGGTATGGCGCAGATTTCAACCTGTGTGTTTCAGTTGGTTTGTATATTAACGAGAATGCTACTGTTGGTGTTTATTTGTGTGTGTGTGTGTGTGTGTGTGTGTGTCTGTTTCCCAGTGCGTATGTTTGTGGGTGGGTGGGTGGATGCGTGTTTGTGTGAAACAACACAGTCTAATACAAAGGTACGTGTTTTGTTTTGGGAAATGTTTTCCTAAATATGATTTCGTGTGTGTTTGTGTGTGTGTGTGTGCGTGTGCGCATGCGCGCACTATGTGTTGAGACTTGTACTCCTAAATCCCATAGC
>JAPMUY010001312.1:147500-180369 GCA_026901105.3 Galaxias olidus
GATGGTGCTGTTTTTCCTATACTGAAGCTATGCCAGACACTGCTCCCCACAAGCCAAGCTGGGAAAGAGAGTTTTTAGACCCAGGGTGGATCAGTCAAAGAGTATCCTGTCGCGTTATAACAACAAACCACCCTATTTCTGTTGCGTCCATAGAAAAAATATATGTTAAAGGAACTTTCATAGTTAGCAACGTCTCACTTCTTACGTAAGAGAACTAATTTGAAGTGAGTCTTTTCACACCTCTCGACAAAGATGTGTGGAACGCCCTCTGACCTTCTTTTCTGGTGCTTGATGCTTTAGTTACCGCTCCAAACTTTTCCCACCCTGCTAATGATATGCCTGCATGGATGCGGTACAGCGTGTGTGTGGGCTGCGGTGAGACTTTGGTCATTAAAGCCGGCTACCGCTCCTCTCCTGCCCGCCCCCCCCCCCCTTCATCCGGCAGGCCCCTGACAGTGTGCGGCTGTGGGGGCAGAATATGCAGTATCAGCTGGTGCTGATAGCCACCGACGCTAAGCACACTGGTGGCTGCTCATTAAACACACGCCAGCTGCCACGTTAATGCGCTGGCGCGTTTGCGCGTGCACGCGCGTGTGTTTGCGTGCACGCGCGTGTGTTTGCGCACACACAGGCAAACTCGAGTGACATATAGCCAGATGTGTGAGCAGACGGCTAAACGGACAATAGCCTTAACACGTAACAATAGACAATACTTGAAACACTCGCTTGCGCAATGGCGTCGACTTGTTTTCGAGGCAATGTTTAAAAAAACAGCCTCTCCCCTCTGAACCTTTCTCTATTTTTGTTCCCCGCTCTCTTTCGTCACAACAACCCCCCCCCCCCCCCTCTCTCTGTTCAGTCTCGTTCCGTTCATCCGCTCGCTCTATCCTCCCCCCCTCAGACGTTCTCGCCTACCTCTTTCTAGCATTGTTTTTGTCCCTCCTCCCCTCCCTTGTTCCTTACCCCCCCCCCCCCCATAGCTCACGTTCTTAACAGTTTCTCTCTGTAATAATTTATCCCCCCCCCCCTACCCACACACACACACACACACACGCACACAGGCCCATGTGGGGGCTCTAATCTGACTGGGAGACAAACAGCTGGCCCCTGTGCTCCCTTTCCCACCTCTCTGCATGCACCTGAGCATCCTCCCTCTCTCCCTCTCTCCCTCCCTCCCTCCCTCTCTCTCCCGCCACCTCCCTCACAGGTGCTAAAAATATCCAGCCCCAGTGAGTCATCGGCCCAGACGTATCAGTTGCTCCCCCTCCCTCCCTTCCTCCCTCCCTTTCTGCTCCCCTTCTCCGTTCCTCTAAACTACACCCTCTCTCCATCTCCTTGAGTTTCTTTCTGATTAGCGACCACCCACAGTTCACCTACCTCCACGAAAACCTCTCACACACCACACACACACACACACACACACACACACACACACACACACACACTTGAGCCGTGTTCTGCTTGTATGACATGTACTGCATTAGTTGGTCTGGCACTCTGAGCTACGAGACATGCATTATGCATGAAACCTGTGTTTGCAAAACACAGCCCATTGGCTCTTTCCAAGGTAGCTATGAATGAGCAAGTCTCCTATACTAGGGTTTCATCTGGACCTGCTTTAGTCCCCACTCTGTACCCCTTCATCCTCCCAGCACGCCTTGGCAACTCTCCTCCACCGTCCACTTCTCCAGTCCACTCAATCCCCCACACTCCAGACACTTTTCCAGGGGTGTGAGCCAAGGCTTGGCATAGGTGCTGGGGGCAGGGACAGCTGCAGGTCAATACATCTTTGGGCAAATACCAATTTCCGGTGCCCACTGGAGAGAAGTGCACACACAAAGGCAAAAACTTTTTGTTTTGACAGCAGTTGAAGTGAGTCATATTTCAGAGCGGTTTAGCAGGAGACAAAGATGAAAGGGGCAGAGGACAGAAAATAGCAAGATATTATTCAGTTTTTCGTCTCTGTAGGACACGTAATCTGGCATGATAATGGCCTACTTTTCATTCATGTATTTTTATATGTCTCCATATATTTCTCCTTTTAGAGTGGAACATGAATGCAGTTCACATAGCATGCACGAATGAACAACCAAGGCATTGATTTATTTATTTACAGAACACACCACTCCTTAGTTTTTATTATGTGACATCAGAGGCAGTCTAACGTGTGTGTGTATGTGTGTGTGTGCGTGCGCGCGCGTGCGTGCGAGTTTCATGCGCGTGTGTTACAGTCAGTGGGCTAATGCGCCAAGCCAGGGAGGCTATGAGTCACCAGGGCCGGTCCCAGCGGCTCCGACGGAGCGAGTGGAGAGCGGCCGCTGTCTCCTCACATTCTCCACGCCTCCCTCGCTGCGTGATCGCTGACCGTGGAATGGGAGCAAGGAACGGGCTTTCAGTGCCACGCTGCCTCGCATCGCAACCCACGTTCTCCCTGGTCTAATGCTAACACGTTCCGAGGCCTGAGAGCGCGCGGGCACTTCAGCCACTGCCTGTGGAAAAGCACACGGTCGCATCTAATCACACTGACCGCTGTAATGGAAATTAATGGTAGGCCTATGTGTAGATGGGGTTGGTTCTGGGACAAGCTCAGACAGGAATATTGATAAGATTTATCCAGACATAATTATTTTTCCGTGAGATGATCACATGTTAAATAATTGCCAATATTGTATGCCTACATGTATATGTATTTTATGCACTATGTCTTTCGAAGCATAGGCCCTACATGGTTCAAACATACTGTATTAATGTGAACTCAAATAGACTCTGAAAGCATGTCCAAATCCTACAGCATTTTGATCAACAAGTCACAGCGTATTCTTCTGAATAGACTTGCCGTTGCCCTTGATCAAGGCTGAAAGTAATAATATGTTTACAGTAGATTGGATGTTGATTCCACAGGTAGTGCATTGGTATCCACTTAGAGATATAACACAACAGTGCTCTATCTCTTTGTGTGCATCCCAATCAACAGGCTTTCCAAATACACTTCCACTGGCCTTGGTTTCCATAGAAACACTGGCTTTCAGAATTGACTCCAAACAAGTCTGGGATCGTGTTTTTTACATGGGGACCCATTGAGCTGCATAAGCTATGTATACACTCTCACCCCTCGAGTGGGCAGGCTTATAGAGAACTATAGCACTCTTATAACATTACCCGCCAAAACTTGTGAGAATTCTCCCCTTATGTCTGAGATGAATGGATACACATGCGTTGTTCAGACGTCAAACGTTTATTTATCATGACATAATTTCCCAGGCCAAATTACAAATAAATAAGGAGGGAGACACTTGCAACGACCCGTGTCACAGGGCAGCTTAAAACATTGAACAGGAAGGAAAAAAAGACCCCCCCGCCACCCCCAAAAAAACGGGTCCATCAGAAAGATTACGGAACATGTTCAAACGAAGCTTTACACCTGTACAACACCTGTACAACTGGCAGCGTCAACGGCATTTGATCATCATCCCCTCCCCTAGCTCCCAACCTATTTACACGACGAGCTCAAACAACGGGAGCGACGGGATTCATGTGAAACACCATCCTGTGAGTACACCTGTAGTTACGGCGTGCGCCTTCCACAAAAGTAAAACGCTTAAAAAAGCACGTTGACCACAACACGGATACTAAGTGGGTTTGAAGGCAACCAGCCACCTCTTGTCAGACAGAGGGGAGCGGTAGACAGGGCAGCTGGGTACAGACTAGGCTGACGAGACGGCTGAGAGGGGGTAGCTATATGTGGGGGCTCTTTTCTGGCAGTGTCCGTGCTCTACTGGTTTCTAATGCGGTAGGTTATAAAGAGGCTAAACAAATCCCCCCTACCACTAATCACGCCCTTGTAACAGGTAGTCAGACTGTATGGTTCAATAAAAACAGCTTCTAAAGACAGAACCATGGTATAAATATATATTGGCAAAAATGTCTTCCACGTGTACATTGGTAGCAGTTTAAGGAGTGAATTATCCTGACAGCGCGCACTTGGTCAGACGCTTGAGTTTAGGAGGATTAGGCAAGGTACTGGATCAACATCGGAATGCTATTGTTGTTATTCTAGTATTAACATCAATCCCCCACACAAAGTCAGTAGCATTTTCCAATGTATTTTTGCCAGTTGACAAAAGCAGTTTTTTTATAAACTTTGCATACAGTATAACATACACACACATCAATTTGAGGGTAAAATAATCTAATAATGTTATATCATACTTTATGCAGGCAATCATACGTTAATTAATTGAATTTCATGTCTAAATACACTAAATATGTTCTTCACAAATACAATATGGAGTGCTTTCGAAAGGAATCACGTCTCAATTCAAATTACTATGATCGGCGGTAGTGACAACGTATACAACAAAGTGCTTTGGTCAACTGGACACTTATATTTTCATCTCACATCAAGCTTTCGCTACATCGACTTCTACACAAAGCAGTCTCCAGGACGGGAGAGCCTCTAGCATTTTTTAAAATATCTATCGTGGTCTTGTGTAGTCTACAAGCTTTTTTATACATTTAGATGGAAAAAAACTGGCCCACACATTCATATATCGTGGGAGGGGCTTGGCTGGTCACTTCTTTTAAATACATTACTTTAGAATTTGTGTATACATATTGCACATTCAATTTGTAGGTCATATTTATATTTACTAGTGACTGTAACAAAAGCGATGTAACAAAAAAAGGTACCCAAAAAAATAACTGGAGAGTGATGTACTAACGCGCAACCACCATTTTCCAAAGGCTATCAAAAAAGGCAAAACCATGACATATGCGGAACTGGCTCGGTTCCCTTGGAAACATCCACGCGGTTGGTCACGTCAAAAAGGAGTAGGAGCTCGGGCTTCCTCGACCTCGGGTTCTGGGGGTCAAGGAGCCCCCAAACGACAGACACAATTCATTTCTCCGGATACTTACAGGAGCACGGGAGTGTGACTATTGAATACGGACATAGGCGCCCAGGAGGTCTACAGATATGGAGGAACTGAAGGTGAGGTGGGAAATGGAGAGGGCCACCTACCCAGACATCCTAGGCACATCAGCTACACGGCAGGACGCCGTATTTACATACAGTATAAGAACAGACCGGGGCCATTCAGCTAGCCGAGTCAGTAAACACACACACTCTGAGATACAAACTTTGAAACATCGGGAAAACGTGTAGCAGTAGAAGAAATAAAGGAACGGTCACAAAAACCTTTAAGTATAAAAAGAAAAGGGAACGCCAGTTAAATAAAAACACAAACCAAGGACCGTTCCGGGAACGACGGTCCCAAAATCAACAAGAAAGAAAACGGCTGAATGGGAAACACGTTTGTTTCTCCTATGGTCTTCTCGCGGCTTCGGCAAACGTCGTTTGACTCGTGGACCCACTCCGGATTCCTGGTGAAACGCGTTCCGGAACCAACGGATCTAGGAAAAGACAGCAACGTTGCAGACAGCACACCTGAACAGAAAAGGTGGCTGCGTCACATTAGAACAAAGGAGAGAGATCCCTGCACAGACTCGACCCTGAACGTGGACTCTAACCCTGCAGAGGGCCCTCTCAGACAGGCCACAGACACACCATCAGCCCCCCCCCATTCCCCGGACAGTGGCTCCTCCATACAAACAAGAACCGTGTCGAAATAGAGTGGCAGCCAGGTACCAGAGAAAAGGAGGAAGGGAGGGAGGAGGGGCAGGGAAGGAGGAGAGGCAGAGGAGGAGTGTAAGGTGGGCACATGGACATTGACGGCAGAAGAGTCCGTGTAGAGCGAGTGTGTCACTTCCTGTGTCTCGGTGGAGTCACGCCGACGGCCAGGCCTGCCTTGGCTGCCCGTTGCATCGCCTCGGTCACCATAGCAACTCGCCCAGCTCAACCTTGGCGGAAGAGGAGGAGGAGGATCGGGGAGGGAGCGCTCTAGGTCTCCTGGATCAGCCGGCACCTTCTTTCTGCTTTGGTCTGGGCTTCAGAGTTTGGAACCGGTTTCAAGTGTCCTTCCTCTTTGATCAAAGCTGGTTTGCGGGAAAGCCAAGAGGAGGAGGACGACGTGCTTGGGTTTCTGTGTACGCACGCTAGTCTGTGTGTGTGTGTGTGTATGTGTGTGTGTGTGTGAGGAGAGAGAGAGAGAGAAATGGATGGTGTGTGTATCCTCTCCTGGTCATACAGGTGGCTTGTGTGTGTGTGTGTGTGTGTGTGTGTGTGTAAGCGTTTTGCGGAGCTGGGAGTCTGGTTGGGAGTGTGTTATTTCCCTCCATACATCCTCTCTATGTCCTCCTGGTAGTGGCTCTTCAGCTCCTTGCGCTTCAGCTTGAAGGCGTCGGTGACCAGGCCCGTCTCGGGCGTCCAGGGCTCGGGGCTCAGTCGGATCTTCTTGGGGATCTCAAAGCGCTCCAGCTTGGCTGTGGGACACACACACACACACACACACACACACACACGCACACGTACACACACACACACACAATCAACATCACCTCCTGCTGTGAAGTATTAGAGCACCATAACCTGGAGCTCTCTGGGCTAGCACCCATAGATACTGGACCTCTATATGTGTATATTCAAGAGGCTGGAGTTTCACTACAACTGAGCCAGCTGGTTTCGATTTGAAATGTGGCAGGCAGGCAGGAGGGGGAACTTATCGACATTCACTCTGCTTGAAGTATCGCCGCTCCCTCTGGGCAAACAAAACCGCTTAGATTGCAATGCCCTGCATTCATAGCATGGCTGCCTTCCTAACAAACCAAGCCCACCCTGGTGACTTTAACTTCACACAGTCTTAAGGGAGGCACAGAAAAGGTTAACAAGGGCAAACCAAATGAAAGGTTGCAAGCTCCCACCCCCCCTCCTCCCTCGTCCTCCTCCTCCTCCTCCTCCTCCTCCCCGGGGGACCCCTACCGGAAACGGCCGCCTCAGTGATGATGCGGAGGACCTCCCGCTCCATCTCGGGGCTGTTGCAGATCTCCTCCCAGGTGCCCCGCACCTGCCTCTGGGCCGCCAGCGCCCCCAGCTGCTTCTGGTTGGGCACCACGAAGCTGATCACGTACGACTCCTCGCTGCGGGGGTGGAGAGAGAGGGGAGGGCTGGTCAGAACGACCGTACAAGACAAACCCCCCCTCCTCCTCAGGCTAAACCACGGAGCCGGAGAAGGAGGGGTGGATTAACGCAGAGGGGAGGAATGACAGGAAGGACAGAGAGAGAGATGGAGAGAAGGACGTGTCCAGAAGAAACGGAAAGCGAAAAAGAGAGAGGGGGAGAGTAGAGAAGGTGAGAGAGGTGAAGGATATGCGTAGAGAAGACACAGGGAGAGGGAGAATAAAGAGAAAGAGCAAAAAAGAGAGAGAGGGAGAGTAGAGAAAGAGAGAAGCGACAGACAGACGGCCAGAGGGAGGGAGGGAGGGAGGGCGGTACCTGTTGGCGTAGGCACAGATGTTGTCGATGAAGGGGCAGTTCTTCAGCACGGCCTCCACCTTTCCCAGAGACACGTACTCTCCCGCCTGCAGCTTCACCAGGTCCTTCTTACGGTCTGCAGGGGACAGACACACACACACCGTCACACACACACACACACACACACACACGGCCATCACCCCCACACCCCCCGTGGCGGGCCCCCACCCCTCACCGATGATCTTGAGGCAGCCGTCGGGGTGGAACTCGCCGATGTCGCCCGTGCAGAACCAGCGCTGGCCGTTGTTGTCCACGTAGAAGTCCTCGCGGTTCCTGGCCTCGTTCTTGTAGTAGCCCATGGCGACGTTGGGCCCGCCCATCAGAATCTCCCCGCGCGGGTTGGGCTGGTCGGTGCTGTGGTAGCCGCCTGCGGCCCCGGCAGGAGAGGAGAGGAGGAGGGAGAGAGGGAGGGAAGGAGGAGAAGAGGAGAGGGGGTTAAGCCGTCTGCAGGGTGCACGAGGCTGCGTGGGGCCAGGGTGGTCTCGGGGGGGGGGGCGGGGGGGAGGGTCCACTCACCTTCGTCCCAGTCCTTGAGGGTGATCTCGGAGCAGACCAGGGGGGCGCCCACCCGCCCCGTGCTGTAGTCCCAAACTGAAACCAGACACACACACACACACACACACACACACACACACACACACACACACACACACACACACACACACACACACACACACACACACACACACACACACACACACACACACCGCAGGGTAAGCCTACAGCACAACATATCTGCAGGGCATTTTAGTTTCTCTGCCCTCTTTTTTCCTTATCCCCACCAACAATCTCCTCCCTCCTCCCTCCCTCCTTCCCTCCCTCTCTCACCCTCGCTGATGGTGCCGGCCCCACAGGTCTCGGTGAGGCCGTAGCCCTGGCCCACGGGGCAGCACAGGCAGATGTTCATGAAGCGCTGCGTGGCGGCCGACAGTGGCGCCCCGCCCGACAGCAGCACCCGCGTGTTGCCCCCCAGCAGCGAGCGCACCCGCTTGAACACCAGGCTAGGAAGAGGGGGAGGAGGAGGAGGAGGAGGGAGGGGAAAAGAGCGAGAAGTGAGAAGAGAGAGAGAGAGTTTCGGAACTGTTAGACAAAGACAGTGAGTCGCTCAGTGCACTATTTGTATAATAATCATATTGCTTCTTCCAGGAGGAAACCCCTCAAAGCAATTTCCCCAGCAATATCAGAGCAAACAGGATTTGATGAGCTGTGTGTCGCGCATGTGTGTGTGTGTGTGTGTGTGTGTGTATGTGTGTGTGTGTTTTTGAGCGCACGTGTGAGACAGTTGTGAAAGGCATGACTCATTCCACGCTGATTAGCACGCCCTCCCTGCACTGCCAAAGTGTGTGGGTGTGCTTGTGAGTGTGTGAGTGTGTGTGTGTGTCACCTACCTGTCACAGAGGGGCGTGCTGTAGCCCCTGGAGATCTGCTCCATCTTGTAGTTGTAGGCCAGGGCGAACAGGGTCCTCTGGAAGCTGCTCATCTCCTCCACCTTGGTCATGACATTCTTGTAGATGCGGTCCATGATCTCCTGGACACGGAAAAGCAAAGGAATACATGGAAAAAGCCCGTTTAAGGAACGCCACATTCTGTCCCTAAAAGCAGTAACGAGTGGAGAGGTAGGAGGCCTACAGGGCCGGTACTTACGGGCACAGCAGCCATGAGGGTCGGTTTGAGAACACTGGTATCCCCTTTGCTGCCTTTCTTGATCTTAGTGGACTGGAGAGGAGAGGAGAGAGAGGAGAGAGGAGAGAGAGGAGAGAGGGAGTTACACAGAGACCCGAGACGCAGAGGCCGTGTCTCTGACGATGTCGCCTTTTAATAATAAATGCTAACACGCTAGCCTGTGTAGACGCTACAAGCTTTCCAAACCCCAGGCTGCCGAGGTGGCGAGGGAGGGGGGGGGGGCGGTGTCGGCGGCGTACCTGGTCGGCCAGCGTGTGCGGGGAGGAGTAGCCGATGCGGCAGCCGTGCGAGACACACACCAGCTCGGCGCTGAGCTCCAGGACGTGGGCCAGCGGCAGGTAGCCGATGTAGGTGTCCGTCTCACTGCAGGGGGACACAAAGGGGGGGGGGGGGGGGGGGTAACGGGGGGAGACCATGGGAACCGCAAGGGGCCACTAGACACACAGTGAAGACCCAGCCCCAGAGGGTCCCCGGTGGGGAGGAGGCGACGACAGGAGACGTAGAGAGAGAGAGAGAGAGAGAGAGAGAGAGACCCAGAATAAAGGAGAGACAACAGCGGAGAGGAGAACGGCCCCCGGGGGCCGAGGGGAACCCAGGCCGACAGACTCACTCCAGGCTGGGAATGCGCTCGGCCATGCCGGTGATGCCGGCGATCAGGTTGCTGTGGGAGATCATGACGCCCTTGGGGATGCCCGTGGAGCCGCTGGTGTACATGATGACGGCGATGTCGGTGGGGCCCGGCTGAAGGCGCGCCACCGCCACTGGGGGAGGAGAGAGGGGAAACGATGACGGAGAGGTAGAACAAGGAGCCTTTTGCTCCACGTGTGTGTGTGTGTGTGTGTGTGTGTGTGTGTGTGTGTGTGTGTGTGTGTGTGTGTGTGCGTGTGTGTGTGTGTGTGTGCTGTTCCACTGGTATACACAGACAGGAAACCCACCAGGCGTGAGTCAAACAGCCATTTTGTCCCCTGCTCACACCACCACACCCATCAGTGGAGTGACGGCTATGTGAGCCCGAGTCTGCACACCGGGGAACCCAGAAGTAAGTTAAAGCGTGGCTTACCCCCCCAATCTGCTATGCCTTGCCACCTACACTACTCTGACAGAGGAAAGGAGACAGAGAGAAGAGGCGGGGGCGAGAGGGACTCTCTTACTGCGGTCGGCTCGGGAGCCCAGCTCCTGCACGGCCTCCATGTTGCGGACCTCGATGCCCCGGGGCATGTCCGGCCAGCTGGTGGGCTTCTGGTCCACTACGATGATGTGCTGCAGCCTGGGCACCTCCAGCAGGATGGCCTGGGGGGGGGAAGGGAGGTACGAAAGGTCACCTTAAAGGGAACGAGGATTCAATCACACCCTTCTTTACCCTTTCTCTGCTGCTACACACCTTGAGCTTCTGCAGCAGGTCTTTGCTGGTGATGATGTGCGTGACCTCCGTCTCGTTCAGCCCGTGGGCGATGGCCGGCCCGCCCAGGGTGGAGTAGAGGGTGACCACTGTCAAGAAAACAAACGCACCCAGGTTACCCTAAGACCCGGGGCATGGAGGAGCGCCGACCATCTCGACTCCGTACCATCACTGTGTGTGTGTGTGTGTGTGTGCGCGTGTGTGTACTCACGGGGGAAGTTGTACATGAAGCAGGCCTGCGCCGCGATGATCCACTCGGCCCGGGTCTCGCAGAACACGGCGATGTTGCAGAGGGGCTTCTGGCCCAGCGCCGCCAGCCCACTGCCAAAGCACAGCGCCGCCCGATAGGCCTCCTCGTACGACAGCCACTGGTACTCCCCCAGGATCACCTGGAGGCCACAGGCACAGGGGAGGGGCTTTACCACGCGCACGTCCAACCCAACAACAGAGCAGAGCCGACTGGGCACAGAAGCAGACTGGAAAAAAACTGCGTTCGGAACAGAGTTTGTATTGTAAGGGATTGATTTATTGCCTTGTTATTGCATTAACGATTAATAGGTGTGTGTGTGTGTGTCTGGTACTTGCAGTGTGTCTAGAGTTGATTTAAATGACAAAGGAACGGTATGCAGACACTGCACAATAAATAACATAGATGTGTTGTTGCTCTGGTAGATGTCTCTTTCCTCGGGGTCAGGGAGCAAGAGGAAGAAGACGAGGGGAAGAGACCCCGGTGCCATGCACGATAGGTCGCTAGGGTCATGCTTAGGGTGTGGGCTTCTTGTTTAAGACTAAGATAAGGACTTAGTTGAGACGGAGGGAGGGGGAGAGTCGTTGTCATTCTCTCCAGATCACCCTTGCTGTCTGTATTGAATCGCCCTCCAGTACTGAAGTAATAAAATCTGTACGTAATCGTTTTACCTCTGTGTCAGAGTCTCGTGCTTTCTTCGTACCCCACCAAAACGGACCACAACAGTATCTAGGACATGGCTAACGGACTGTGAAAAGGGGGCTGGCAGGAGCCGAGGCCCGTGGCAGCCAGCCCTGACCGGAGGTCACCGAGCCCAACGTCCTCCGACGCCGCGGGGGCGGGGCTGAAACGACACGGCGGGGCCGGTGGTGCTCGGCACGGCTCGCTGCTCGGTCCGACGGCGCCCTCTGCTGGCGTCCCCCCGCCGCTGCAGCTGAGCGGAGGAGCGCGAGCACAGAAGGCCCTGCAGTCCACACAATGGGCCCTCTCTCCTCTGCCCCGCATTCCTTGGATTAAATCACACTGTTGGCAGGCGGGCAGGCTGGCGGGCAGGCAGGCGGGCGGGCGGGCAGGCGGGCGGTCCGCGTGCGAGGCCGGGGACAAAGCCACGACTGCTCCTGCTCCCCTGGCTGACCTCACATCGGTTTTTCTATTGGGCTTGGCACGGGAGGCTGGGGACTTGAGCTTCAGACACAGCAGTTTCCTTGTAATTGGAAATGAACAAAAACGCAAACTCTGCATGGAGCCTTGCTCTTCCAGGCTTCAATATAGGCCCCTAAAAAGTTATTAACGTTAAACCAAGTCCGCGTCAAAAACCGCCGCTTGCCATCTCTCCCTGTCCACTGCGAAGCTGGTCAGCCTTGATTAGCTTTGGGGCGTGTTCCTGATTACCTGGCAGACCCATTTAATCATCGGGTGACCTACTCGTGGGTTAGGAGAACTGAAACCTGTTTGAACAGATTTACAGGAGGCGTGTGACCAAAGGTTTCAGGGCACAGATCAGCAGCCAGGCTGACTACGGCAATAACAAAATATCTGTGCTGATTTTTCTTTACGAAAGAACACCCAGCATCGCGGGCCTTCTCGATGACAGATAAAAACAAAAGATTCCCCCTCTTATTAAAATACATATTAAGAATCTTAAAAGAGCGCGTTTGTCTTGAATGTCATCTCATAACATCCTCTAGGACAAACACATTGTTTGGATTTATACTTCTTTCTGTGAATTTGAATGCACTCGTCCCCAGGGGGCTCTCACCTTCTTGAAGACCTTCCCGTTGGGCTGGATCTCGTCCTCCTCGCTCAGCAGCTCCCGGGTGCCCAGGCAGTCGCGGCAGGGGAACCGGCGGGCGGCGTACTCAAACACCTTGTCCAGGGAGTCCACTCCGGGGTACAGGCCCGAAGCCAGCTTCTGCTGGCTGTTGACGGAGCGGTAGGGCCCGGCCGGGAGCCCGCTGACGGAGCGGGCCTTGACGCGGCGCGCCCGCTCCTGGTTGACGCCGGCGCCGGAGAGCAGGTACCAGGGCAGGAAGGTGATGACGGAGTAGACCCACACCACCGAGCGGAAGACCTGCAGCAGCACGGGGTTCATGTCCTCCTTCAGCTTCATCCTCCTCGGGGACGCGGGGGGCGGGGGCGAGGGCGAGGGTCAGGGGGGGGGGTTGGGGACGCACCGACGACCTCTGGTGTTCCCCCGGTGGTGACGGGTGGGGACCGGCTCCGGAGGCTGGGGGAGCTGAGCGGTGGGTGTGGTGGAGAGTGCCTGGACCGAACCTAGAGGGAAACACAGAACCCCTGGGTTAGAAATATAGAAATAGCCTCCGTAGCGCTGCTTCAGCAGACAGAGACAGACGGTGGCAGAAATCAGGGCAGCCTAGGCCGACAGTATGCTCTTGCTATGCTCGGGCTGCTAGCAGCTCTGCTAAGGACCAGTCTTGGTTGGTGAACTCACAGCAAAACAAAGGAATACAAACAAACACTCCAAAGAAGTGTCGTATACCAGCAAGCTTGGCAAGGCAGCCGCATTCTTGCTCTCCAACACCCTCTGTTGCCTTTTTGTAAACAACACATTAGCGTTAGCCAATAGCCCTGCCTCCCTCTAAAACCACTCTGCTGGAAAACCCATCATTAACGCCAGCCTCCCTCCTGGGTACAAAGGCATTTAAATGTCGGGGAGGCACGCCTCATCCTGATGCTTCGGTTAGAACATGCTGAACTGGAACTCCAAACCCCTTTCACCTTGGCACATCGACAGATCTCCATCCTAGGGCATCCGTAGGGTCTGTTGCGAGTGTTGAAAAATCGGAGGAGGAGCGGCGCTGTGGCCACACACAAATGTCCCGTGGCCTGGCGAGGAGCTGCGACGGCGGGCCACGCATTCCACAGCGGCCTGAGAGGGGCTGCTAGCCAGCAAGGCAGTGGGGAATGAGCTCCCACACCACACCCCCCCCTCCCCCCCTCTCTTTCTCTTAAAAGGAATGTCTCACTGGCTGGGCAAACCATGGGCAGCTCTGGGTCTCAGGTGCAGCAGACAGAGGGGATCAGTGTGTTTCGGCACGCAAGGTTGAAAGGCTGTCAGAGGAGAGTAACAATTCATATTACATGCAGCCTGATTGGACGTTATACATCTTGGGCTATACTTAATGACCTAGTTGATGAACCTAATTCGGGAAAGGCTTTTTCTGTTAATTTACCTGGCACGCCGTGTCAAGAGACAAGCTAGCCCACCCGGACAGCGCCAGCGCTCAGACTGTGGGCCTTTTCCATGTCCCCCATCAGACCCCCAATGTGGCCTCTGCTGCAATAACCCTTTGCCTCCAAACAGCAGCCTCCACTTGCCCTCCATAACCCCCACAGGGTTTAGCATTAAGCAACAAGCTTTACAACACCTAGTCCCAATAGTGATACTTTATCTATGGCCTCCAGACATGGCATAACCAGGTTAAGGAGCTGGCGAATAACACTACGCTAAGAGAAAGGCCTCGTCTCACTGAACTTCAAAGGAAAGCTGGTCCGCTTGCTGCCTCGGGTACCAATAGGAGGAGAGCAGCCGTCATGGCCAGGTTCACGGCGAGACTGCCTTCACATCAAAGGCAGCTCGTTTTATTCTTACTGATGGCCACGTTAGATCCCCCGTCTGGTGAGAACCTGTCCCTCTGTTCTACCCTGCTGAGGGTGATAGGCAGCAGGCAGCCCGTGCCTTGTTGATGTTACCAATGGCTTTCATATCTTATCTTCACGGTGACGAAGATAACAGATGTCTCTTCTGGCCTAGGTGATTTAACCTTTACTTTACCGTTTCTTTGTCGGCGAGCGCATCGATTTCAGCGAGAAACCGAGCCAAAACAAACAGGGATTCGCCGGTATCACAATAACACAAATGCTCACAAATTGGAAACGATATCAAGACTAGGCTATGCGCAGCAGCAACTTGATCCAGTTTCCTTGCAGACCAGAAATAGGCCTGCCATCCCATGGGCAATCAAATATAGCCAACAATTCCATATTTGAGCACCCAAAAGAGCGAGTGGAAAAAAAAAGACGTTGCCACAGATAATCATAACACTGTAAGGCTACTTTTCCATTTCCCATCCAACAAGGCCATGTAATAAACAACGTAGCTGCTGGGACACTAAGCCCAAACGCCATGTTCATACCTGGCTGGTTTCCCTTCAGAAGCCCTAGGTTGGTAAGACAAACCGACATCACATTCAGACAGAGATGGCTAGTGAGGTCAGTGTATAGAGTACTAGACAACATGAAGACCGAGTTGCAGAACTCGAAATAATCTTACCAAAACCCTCAGGTCAGTAGAGCAATGTGCACCTGCCCGAGGACACATCCGAGCTCAAGGACAAGTTTTCTACAATAACATCCCCCGGGGTTGTAAATTGTATCCTTCTGTTTACAAAGAGGGGTTACAAGATCAGGGGTCATTGTCACTACTACTAATACTAATACTAAATATACACACAAAAAAAGCACTTCATACTAAAAAGACCAGAGCTTTGTAAAAAAAAAACTATTTATAGTGATGGCCAACTATGGATCGTGTCCATGGGAACAACGTAAAACACACACACACACACACACACACACACACACACACACACACACACACACACACACACACACACACACACACACACACACACACAACCTGTTCTGCTCTGTTAATTGTTGTGTAGACCTTATCGGATCCTGACAACAGACGAGATATAATTAAAAACAAGATGGAAAGCTTCAACTTGACACAATCAAGTCATACTTTTACTTTAGTAATTAATGAGCTGTAACAACATTATGTTGAATAACCTTTCAACGTTCTGGTAATCAAAATCTAAGCACCCCAATTGAGATAGCATCATATTGATAACGTACGGTAATCTTGAGTTGACATCTCTGTTGTGACACAACCTTCTTTACATCGGAAAAACACTAATGGGATGTAATCGGACTAATTTTGAGAGGACTGGTGTTTCATGACGTGTTTCATGCACGTTAATATCGTCTTGGGTGTTCAACATGGTCAATTCCAAATAGCCAGCAAGCAACATCGAAGCCATTTTCTAGTAATAGGCAGAGATGGTGCGTGGCTAGAGCAGTGCTAGCATAGGGTGGCTAGATTAGCCTGCTTGCTAGCTAGCTAGTTTAGCCTAGCCAAATCGTACAGCTGCTGAACCACTTGCTGTAAAGTTGTCTCTTATTGTATCACCGATGAACAGAGTCATAATTTGAGCTAAACCTAACGATTGCAAGCAACAAAGTAGATAGCAGACTAACGTTGACGAAGCCATGGACCGGCTTGCTAGCCGAACACCATCGCCACGATTTTACACCAACATCTGCAGAGCACACACAGGCAACAATGCATTCTCACCTCTTTTTTCCACCGCTACTTCTGAGTCACTTTATAATGCAGGCTGCTCAGTTCAATCGTGCACCATCAACTAGACAATAAAAATAAAAATACGAATTCTAGGTGTGTTATTGTAAATCAACAACAATGGTACGAAATATTGGTATTAATCTGCAGGGGCATCCCCGGCCCGTGTTATCTGGCCGGATGTGATGGTAAACGATGTCGAGACAGTTCCGTGTCTGCGATTGGACCATTGAAGGTGGTGCGTGGTATAGGCAGCTGTGATGTCAGTAGGGTTACTGGCGTTCACTGTAGTCTCAGTGAAATTTTGGGGGGAATAGCTGATGACCAATACCGTGTAGTGGTTTTCACACAAAACAAACAACATTGACAGACATGGCATCGCAACAAAACGAAATAGTACTTGTCTGCTGATATCTAGTTAGGAAAATGTGAAATGTAGTCTTCATAATTTAATAAGACTCTGGCATGTAAAATATAGCAGAAAGATGTTCTGAATCAGGTGATCACCAAAGGTCTACATTGGGCTGGTCTCAGTCTGTTACCAAAAAGTTTAACTTGAGAGGGGAAGGAGCACAATTACTTTACTTAAACATAAGATGACTTACTGTTACTTAACATCTTTGATAGGCTGTTATGCAACTAGGAGGGAGGCATCAACAGAATCTGTGTTAACAGCTTGGCAAACAGAAAAACTAGATACTCTTGGGGTGATGTATTGTTGAGAGTACTGAAAGTTTCAAATAATCTTCTTGAAAAGGGAATAAAATGGAATAATAGAGTACATTTTTTTTAAAAATTAGTTTGAGTACGAGGAGTAGGCCTACTGTAAAGAAATATATTTTAGAACTAGGTCGTATATGTATGTCACGTGTCAGAAGGTGAATCGGAACACAGCATTAGTCTACAGTCACACGCTTTGGACACCAGATGGCATGATATGTCTTTTACTCAAAGCCACAAGGAGCCCACTGCTCAGGTCATAGAGACTTATAGTCTGTACACATATTCCATCATGAACTATGCCTGTCATAAAGGACTTAAGAGAGAGACAGAAAGATAGCAAGAAAAAAAATGTGTTTGCATGTGTATGTGTCAGAGAGAAATAGTTTGAGTTTGTGTGCCACAGTTTGGGGGATGACATCTTTTTCATCTACATGTCACTTGAGAACAAGAGTGAAAAGACTAGGTAAGCCCTGTTTGACACCATGACCCTGGACAAAGATGACCACCACTCAAAGTTCTCTAGGGTCCTTGCATGCCTATTAGGCTTCATATCTACACACTCACCCAACACATACGAACACTAGCTTAACACACACACACATACACAAACACACAGAGAAGTACGCACATCATGTGCTCGCATCTGTGCTACAGGGGTGTCGATAATGGCTGTCCCTAGGCGTTGTCTCATAGGTCTCATAGGTTATCTTGATGGGATGTGGGCCATCAGAGGGCAGATGTTATGAGCAAACGGAAAACACTTTCATCTCCTCTGCAAATAATGTGTGTCCAATCTGATAATGACTCCTACACACTCGCGTGTCGCCTGCCCTTGTGGCTGGGAGCACACTTAAGAGATGACCCCCAAGGCTGGCCAAGGACGAGGCACAAATAGCAGGGCGGTTGACTCCTTCTTCCTAACAGACTGCCGAATCGTTGATGGAGTCCCCCCCTCGGAATTAACCTTGGCAACACTTGATGTGTGTTTCACCATTTCCTGGACAGTAACATTCTCAATTTCCCTGTAACCATATTACTAATTCAACTGTCATTCAATTCAAAATCACATAAACAATTCAAAACCACGCTTTACGCATTTAAGCTGGCTGAGAATTCATATTTCAAAAGCATGCATTTCCAGAAGCACTCGGGCTGTTTGCCCTGCACAAGACCATATTAACGGCAGACAATCCCTGAAGAACAATTGCAGTGTTGTATTCCTCAAGGCAGGAAACAATATGGAAACACCAGTAATTCCTTTCTGTTTCTAAAAAACGAAAATAGGTAGAATAATCTAACCATTAAGCCTCTGGCTGAGCAAGAGGCCCTTTGACGTCCAGTGGGGTTTAAAAAGTGCTGGAGGAGGGGACAGGGCGCACAAGGGGGACAGGGGGCGTGGGCGGGGGATTAGGGAACAAAAGGATCCTTCTCTGTCATCAAAGAGGATCTTCTCTCAGCTCATCCCCTGCTCTCTGGCGGCAGGTTTTTATTTTGGGGGGGGGGGGGGAGGGGGGAGTGACGGCTGCAGGGAGGGAGGGATTGGGGAGAGTTTGGTTGTAGGGAGGAGGAGGGAGGGGGTGCAGATTTCAAAGTAATCTTTAACTTTAAGCCCTGCAGTCCCTCTGAAATGAAGCCCCTTGTCCCAGACAGAGTGTTGTCTATGGCTCCCACTGGAAGCTGGCTGCCCTCCTCTTTCTTCTCCAGCTTTTGTCACGGTGGCGTTTAAGTGGCATTATTCACTGGCTGGATGACCCAGTGAAGGAGTCTCTTTGAGGGACCTGAAAGAGACGGACTGAGACCAAAGTCTCATCTTAAAACAACACTGGCAGAAGACAAACACCCACTCTGTTGTGGCCGTTCATTCATGGACACTCTGGTCATTGGTGGCTGTCTGAGTTGTATTTAAAAAAAAAAACTCACATCAATTGTTATTCCTATTAGTATGAATCAGCAAGTAACATCTGAGCAAAAAAAAACTTTATCTCTGTTGGTCTATTGCAACAGTAATCTGTCCAGTGTTCTGCCGGGGAAAGATAAGGAAAGGTGGAGTGAGTGACAGATAAGGGAACTGTAGGAAGGACACCGATGGATATTCACTTGCAGTCTCATTAATATTTCACAGCATGGAAACCATATCAGAGGGGTTTTCAAGACCTCGGTGAAGTAGGCTGCATGTTTTTTTTTGGAGGGGGGGGGGGGGGATTGGAAGAGGGGGCAATATAATTTTGACTTCTGTGGGCAGACGACTTTGAGAGACCCGGTCGTCGTTGAACGTCGAGTCTCACACTGCACATTCCTGGGGACTGTCACTTGGTTTATGTGGTGTAAGGACCAAACCTGGTCTGTCGGATGTCTTTAGACCACAGGAGATTCTTTACACACCTATTGTCTGACTTCTTTATGACACGCTTTATTTCAGCCCCCCTAGTTATTTCCCTGAGCACGTTTGGCTTGTGTGGGCTTACAGGGTCAGTGGCTGTGTTTCTCCATGGGCCCTGGTAGGCCACCCCATTTGGAGTAATGCAATCACCCAAAGATGGTAATAAGCTTAGCATCCATTTAAATGGGCAGTGGGTATACACAGATAACGAAGGCTGTTAGGCATTTCTTTATTATTATGCTGCACTATGTGTCTATGATGCTGTTGTATCTCCATTCACATCATGTACACCTCAATTGTTTATTTGCTTAGGCTCCGAGAGTATACTGTATAGTGTATGGCCATAAATAACATATGACTATGTTTTTCCAAATATATGCTAGGTATTAAACGTAAGACTTAAAGGTTAATATATAAAGTAAGGACCATTTAGCTGCAGTCCAAGAATAAGCACATTTTGGAGGGCCTTCTGTTTGCATAAGAGCAGAGATAAAAGTGACGTCGTCTTAATTGGAATGCTTGGCGCTGTCCACTAAGGGGGGTGCTGAAGCTTAACGCCTAATATATTTTCCACGACATGCTTTGTCAGATATAGCCACAGTAGCCTACACACAGCTATTCTTGCTAACGCAACGAGTACGACTAGGCTATACAGACTGCCATAGATAGCCTTAATTTAAATAATGTTATTTGATAACCTAATCTAGTCAGCCCTTTTTCTGGTTTGTGCCCTACACATGAAACCCCGATGTGGCTTGTTCATGCCACATAGGAACGACTACAGTTCACAGACAGAATCACCCAGGACAGAGCAGCAGGAACACTGCGCTGCCGCTGTGGTCCTATCTGCGGTGCTGAGAGACAGAGAGGTGCACGCTTCCCCTCTCTCGCCACATAATATATGGCGATTTGTATGGCCTCGAGAGTGATCGATCCTGATCGTATCCAGGGATCTGGTCGTACAACGGCTCATCTCAGAGCATATAGAGCCATTAGGGAGTTGAAGTAAAATCCAATAGGCCAACTTCGCTATGGCACAGGAGGCGGATGAAACCGGAAGCGAACGATCACAGTATGAAACGAAAACATATTTTTCTATCGAGGAATATGAGTGTACCATTTGCTACAACTACTTCGATTTGGGTGGCCGCACCCCCAAACTATTGGATTGTTTGCACACTTTTTGTGAGGAATGTCTAAACAATGTATATGTCCGGGAGGACCGTAGGTGGAGAATCGGTTGTCCACTCTGTCGCCATCGAACTCCGGTTCCAGAATATCAGATACAGAATCTCCCTAACAACACCAAGGTGACGGACTCCTTACCTCTTCATATTAAAGAGGTAGATTCCTTGCCACAGGACATCCTTCCATCGATTGGCCCCTCTTTACACCCAACGATTACCACCGCCTACTGTCAACTAGAGGAAAGACATGCGAGGCCTGCAGCTCAAGATTATGCAGTTTCAACTGTTCCTACGAACAGAAGCGATAACGCTGGAAATGAAAATTGGCAAAACTGCAAACGCATTGCGTTTACCACAAGTTGTGTGTGCGCCATCATCTGTTTCCTCTCTATGGTGGTGTTGTTATTTCTGGGCCTCATATTTGTGCACAACTTCAATAACCCCCCTTCATCTGTTGGCCCTATTTGTTTGTCGGTGGCCAGCATCCTCGCCTTATTCTCTGTTATTACCACGTGGCTAATGTGCTGGTTAAAACACCGTTTTGAATCTGAAACCACAGAAAGGGATTCCGTCTCATCCAGACATAATGTATTTTAGCCTAAAACATGTAGGCCTATATTTCATTCAACCGACTCACCCAATTTGTGGACCTTGGGCCTACCTGTCGAAGCTGAAATCAAGCCCTTATAAAACTAGTTCACGTCGCGAAATTTCTTAAAAGTCGTTTGTTTTGTTAAATTGAAAGGTTTTGTTTTGTTAATTTGTATCTACAAACAGATAATAAGTAAATAGGTTAAATAAATGATAAATTAGTAGACTACATTAAAACAAATTTCAGATGGGCTATTACAATTTCCTTTGGAGGGAAAAAAGTAAATTCCATTCCATCTGTGTAAAGCCTTGCCTGTTTTATGAAATAATACAAAAATAGCTGCTTTGCAATATTGTGTCATATTTTTGTAATTGGAGCCTAATCAACGTGTTTTATAGCCTAATCTTTGTCTTCTTCACATCAACATCCTAAAAAGATTAAAAAGTCCTTTATTTCAAATTACTTACTGAACACAAGCATTATGGGCTAGGTAAATACGTTTTATTTTATTTTTTTATAGTCACTTTGGCTAATTAAGTTAATCAATACAGTTTATCATGTAACAACGTCAGGAATAGTCATTCATCTTTAATGATACAATAACTTAAATCTAAGAAAACATGAAAATCTAACGTCACGTAGCACATGGCTCAATATTAACTTGAAAATCCTGATAAAAGCTTTAACATGATAGGTCTGTCGATGTTTTTGTCATACTTGCATGAAGAGAATAATTTCATACCCGCAAAATTGTGGACTATGCCGTGCCCTCTAGTGGTTAATAAGTGACACTACGCTCATCTATAATCAACATGAGTACATTAATCTTCAAGTAAGACAAATCAAAAGGCATCTATTGCATTTCAGAAAAACCACTAGGTCTCCTTTTCAATGTTCAAATCGAAGTTTTTCAAAGAAGTCAAATTAATGCATTGAGATGTTCGTGCCCAATAAACTGCACCTCCAAATCCTATTAAATTGAGCTGGTGTTGTGACACATCCACATTCTGCTGAAGGAAAGCGGGTTACTTGAGGAACTGTATCAGGAAAGTTTTTTTTGTTTTTTTGTTTTTTTTAGAGGGAGGTGGGAGGGTGAGACATGGTGTTCCAATTCAGACTGCAGCCAATGGGCATGTATGGATGCAACAATTCGTTCACCATGAGGGAAATCAACAGCAAGGCCATGGATCTAAACATTTACATTATGCATATATGGCTCTATGGCTGGTCGGTTTATTCTGAATATTTACTACATAGGCCTGTTTCTCACTTCTTGTCGTCCTCTTCCTCATATTGTTTTGTTTCTCTCTAATGTACAAAGAGATACCCTTAGGCAACAGATATTGTATTTGTTTGAAATGTACTTTTTGAGCATTTTAGTGGTTTGAATTCCTTTGAAGCAATTCAATTTGTAAAATAAAGGCATCTTTCTACTTTGAAACATTTTGTAACACCCAATCAAAATTATTTTAATTAGCATTTCTTGTAAAAAAAAAAAAAAAGTATTGTTTTCCACAATAAAGGCATAATGTCCTAAATAGATCTGTCATGGTCTAATTATTGACTGGAAATGGGACTAAATGGACTATATAGACTGATAGAACTGTAAAACCGGTTTCACGTCAAATCGACCAACAAGAACAGCGAAGACAACCAACTTTGCAAATACAACCGGTCACTTAATTGCATTGGGTCGTTCGGTTCTAAACGTGTAATTTGTGTTTCTTTGTTTCTTTTTTTTTTGGGGGGGGGGGTATTTTGCACTATATTTTCTATCCATGTTTTGCACCGCTTGAGCACATTTCTTACTTGGATTTCCCATTTAATTGATTTGCCACGGTAGATCCAGTAACCCTTTCATGATTATCAAACCTCGTATAAGAACTTTGCTGTCGTCCCATTCCTTATTTTATGGCTGTATTGAGTTTCCATTAGATCTATTCATACCATTGATATATTTTTCTATAGGAAAAAGATATCACCTCAAACCCTGTGAGGAAGAATATGGAACGTTTTGATGAATGGTGCAATAAAACGACCATAAACCGCAATGGACAAAAAGGTAGATTAGAGGTTAGTAAACAGATTGCCTACATTTTGCCCTGCAATCGTCTATTGTAAATCTTATTAGACCACGCAACAATAATAAAAAAGGTATACACACATGAACATTTCAAGCATATATATTTAAAAAACATTTTTAACTGTGTTTGCCCCATAGCTAATAGGCTGGAGAAGGCTCCTGTTATCGTTGGAGACCTAAAATAGCATCATTACACAATTTTCATTAACACCTAGATCACTCGTGCAGCCAACAAAATGAACTGCTGTTTTTTTTTAGTATAGGACCATTGCCCACGGCTGATTATCACAACTCAACAAGCTTCAGAAAAGTCAAATGATACCTCATGTGGTTCTGTGTCAATAATTGTCCATTTGCACGGATGTGTTATACTAACGTGGTGCCTAGCGTGAACCATTGAGTTGCAGTCCCTATTGTTTAATTACTACGAGGCTATTAGCCGACCATGAAGGCTCTGTATGCAGTTTTATAGAACTTGAGGAAAAGGGAGCAATTTCTTCCTTTGCACACGAAAGGACTCCCGCATACATACCATATTTTCCTCCTGCGTTCCATTGTCTGCAAGTTTCTGAAAAGAAAACTTCTCACAAATGTCCTTTATATTTAAAATTTAAAATGTTGCAGGTCGATACATGCACACAGGTTTTTGCTTATTGGTTTGGTAAAATTAAGATTTGATGAGATCATAAACTACCTTGGCTAAATGTGTTAATAATTATCCTGATTGCCTAACTTTGAAGAGCTGTTTCCAAACAAAAAAGACCAAAAATCAACACTTGCCCCCAAATGAGAGACCCAATTGGTCTATATCCTAAAACTATTTTTATTGGACATTTGTGAATAAGCCTACGTCACCGCTTTGCTCTCTGTCACCTGTTGCCCCCAAAACCATGCCAAAAGATCATTGACCGACCCTGTCTTTAACAGTCCTACTGCAGCTTGTAGTGAAAACATGTTTATTGCCTGCCCTGGGTATGGCTCCTCACTCACCGATATCGAATTTAATCCACACATCCAGCACCGGACCTATTACCAACACACACTAGATAAAAAGCATGCTTTAAAGCCATGACCTCTCTGTCTAAAAAACCCCCAGCAATAACAGAAACGTTTCCTCAGTTAAAAATCTCAAGATGAAAGAACATATGGTCTGTTGGTTTGTGGACGCTTTAATGTTAGACTTGTTAAAGATTATTTGTTAATATGATTTATTTGTTAATATGATTTGAGAAATTATCTTAAAAATAATAATGGAATTGCTGACTTATAGACCAACTTTGACGGAAATGTTCTAAATTGTGTAGGCCTTTTAGTGTTCGTGTTCATTAAAAGCGTGTGTGATTGCTTGTGTTGAGATGTTATAGTTGACACTCATGAACTTATAATAATGTCTCAACACAATTGTATTTTTCTTTTTTCAGACAACTTTTACGGCACTGCTGGCGTCATACCCTGCTGCGTCGACCGCGCTGTGATCCTTTATTCAAATTAGTGCACTAAAACTAGTATGTAAATACCATACGTACAATAAATTCCTCCGGGTTAAAATGCTATTGGGATCTACTTTGTACATTTAATATTATAGAACAAGAAGGGAACCATTACCAGTTTAAAAGCCTAGGGCAAAAGTATGTTTGACACCAGGGGCATCTTGTATTACACTTTGCTTTTTGCGTAAAATGTTATTGATTGTTTAATTAGTTCATTGTTTGTGTAAAGTTTAATACATAACCGCACAAGTTGAACTCGTGAGATAAGGCAAAGAGGAAAGTTCCCTCCTGCTCACCAATCAAAAAGCTAATTCAGCCTTCTGGACGAAACCTTCTAAGCCAATCAGAACCCAAAGCCCGATGGCAGAGGGGAGAGCAACAACACATAAAATGTTTCACTTTCATCCATTCTCACAATACTTTCGAGAGTGTCAACATCTGTAGAGCTAGCGACCTGTAATATGGTGAAAACACTATGCTTTTGCTGTATCCATAACACCTTTTCACCTGGATACAGATATTAAACGTTTCTCAAGGATATATTTTTTTTTGCTTGTTGTCATTTGGCGAGGCAAATTTCCCAAGGAAATTTAAGAAGCGTATAACTATTTGGAGGATTATTTAAATAGAAAAGAAAAAGTTAATTGTTTACTTGTACCTTGTTTGGTGGAGTGTCAGGAGTCATGACGGCACTGGCAGGAGGGTTGCCGAGAATGATGCGACCCATACAGCACCAGAACTACCCACGCGGAAGCTACTCTTTGGAAGGTATGATATCTATCACAACCAAAGCTGAAGGAGGATGCAATTGATAAGTGTATGCTCCAGATGTATTTAGCCCTTAGGCTATATATATGTTTACAAGTCAGAGAAATGGCCTATATCGTAGGCGTTGACTTTCAACTATAAAGGCTACTGTAGTCACAACAGTCATATTCAATGGATAACTAATGCATTGTACATCGTAAATAATTCAATCATCATCATTCGTAACTTATCAAAAGGGTTGACCTTACTTTTGACACTGAATGGCATCTGTTCGTTCTGTCCAGTCTCTACTCCGTTAGGACAAGGCCGTGTGAACCAACTCGGTGGCGTCTTCATAAACGGCCGACCTCTACCCAACCACATTCGTCACAAAATCGTTGAAATGGCTCACCACGGCATCCGACCATGTGTCATCTCCCGCCAGCTCCGGGTGTCCCATGGCTGCGTTTCCAAAATTCTTTGCCGGTACCAGGAAACTGGTTCCATTAGACCCGGAGCGATCGGGGGCAGCAAACCTAAGGTGATGACATATTCACGAGGCCTGACCGGCGTACTTTTTTGTATTTGAAAACTTTAACCAAATCAACATATTTCCTAATCAATATCAACCAATTTTGTTTTTGTAACTTATGGCTTTAAATATAACAAACTCTAGAGCATGCAACATGCACATTATAATGAGAAATTGACTGCTTGATCAATAGAAAAAAAAATCATAACCGCATGCATTTTAATAAATTGAAATGTTCCTAAACTATAACCTAATATACATCACGAAGGCTGTTATACAGCACGAATTATGAACTCAACATAACAAATCTGACAAATACTGACAAATGTTCTATTTTTGTTGGTAAAGCAAACAACATCTCCTGATGTGGATAAGAAAATTGAGGATTACAAGAGAGACAACCCTGGCATGTTCAGCTGGGAAATTAGGGACAAATTACTAAAAGATGGCATTTGCGACAGAAACAACGTCCCTTCAGGTAACTATACAGGTTTAATTGTATTTGCACAATCCATTTGTGGCAAAAAAGTTCGCGGTTTATTGAAAATATATTTTTGAGTAAATTGAGCCTATAATTCGTTTAAAATGATTTGCCTAGTCGACATTTTCAGATGAAAATAAAAAGTTAGGTTCAATATAAGGACAATATTCTGTAATTTGAACTCATAATAGTTTCTTTTTTAAAATGTATTTGAGCTGGAAATGTAACCTTTAATTTATTACCCAAAAACGATAACAAAAAATGTAGTCTTCAAAAGTTTTATTATTTTACGAAGAATTTAGAATTAGTATTAAAAATCTACTATAAGGAGGCTATGTTCAATTTCACTTACCATAAGACTTCTTTCCACATAAAAAGTCACATATTGTTGTGCTTTCATGGATCTCTTTATAAATACGTGTATTTACAATTTGATGACATGGTTATAGGCCTAATTATTATTTAGCAGATTGTTGCCATTATTGCTCAAATATATTTTTTAAATTTACATCTATTTGTTTTCTTTTTAAGTGAGCTCGATAAGTCGTATAATGCGATGTAAATTTGGTGGAATCGGAGAGGATGAAGATGATGATGATGAAATTGAGAAGAGGGAATTGGAAGAAAATGAAAGAAGAGCAAAGCACAGCATTGATGGAATTCTCGGGGACAGATGTGAGTTACCTGAAATTTGCAGGTCAATGCATTTATTTTAGAACTGCAAACTTCGCCTGGAAAGTAAATGATCCCCTTAACGCTGTCATCTGGACGAAACGGAACTGTTTTATGCAGTTTTACTTGACTTAAACGGTTGTTTCTTATTTGTGTGTTATATCTAGGACAGGTGGATTTGTTGTTGTTATTGTATTCTAATTGTGTAGGCCAAGAGTATGTACAAATTGCCAGATTTCCATATTCCAACTATTGACCTATACAATGCACAAGATAATAATAATAAAAGAAATATTTGCATCCAGTCAGTTTTAAAAAAGTATCTTATGCATTGTATAGGTCAATAGTTGCCTATTGAAATATGGCCACTTGTACTCTTCAGCCGCTTGGGCCACACAATTAGAATTGCACATTAGGGCCTAGCTTGTTTAGACTTTTTTTGATTGCATTTGAAACACTCATGAATTACCACATAACAATATGGGCTTTTTTTAGGATGGGGGGGGGGGGGGGATTTAGGATAGCGTTCTATAGCTATAGGCTACTAGTTCGTTTTACCTTTTAAGTTATTACTAAAGCAAATCTTTCCAAAATCGTTTTACACATTATTAATATTCTAACTTTTATAGCAGTTCCAACGCTTATGTGGTAGCTTCAGCAAAATTGTACTTCGTTTATGATTCTACACAACAAAGTTAGTGTAGAGTTTAAAAGAACTTTTAGCTTTTGACGCACGTGCACCGAGAGATTCCTTGCATGTGTGCTGTCTTTTGCATATAGGACAAACGTTGCCATGAAGTTATTCAAACATTTGCCCAACTGTTTCGCCCACATAAGAAACTGTTCCATGTGCACAATTGGACACTTGAGGATGAACTTGGGAAACAAAGGCGCGAGAGTCCATTGAGACTCACACTTCGGTTTTACGCACACAAAGGCCTGCTTTAGCAAGCAGCTCTGTGGTGTACAAAAAGACGCCAAAGCTTTTCAAAATTTGGAGAGAAAGGAAGAAAAATACGCTGACAAAAGGCAGAGAGAAGACATTATGGTCCCGCAATGAGCGATGAATTATTCAGGGAACACCAATAGACCCCGTACAAACCAGTTTTATAGACTTCTCGCCCAGAGAAAATAACATTTTTAATTTACAAAATGTTAATATTGTGTGCCCAGCAATGGTATTCGGATTTCAGAAAGGGATACCTTCCAAATTAAAAACGTTGATTTGAACACCTGTTGATTTGCGACTTGTTGGGATCTTAGGAATTTTTATGGCTTGGTTACTGACTTGAAAAAGTAGAAAGCGCCGTACTACCTGCAGACCCCAATTTGTATGTATCATCAACCAGGATTGGTCAGTCAAAAATAAAATGTTCACATTGACATAAGTACTAAAGTGTCCTCTGATAGACATCAAAATAAACCGTAGACCAACAACTGAGAATATAAACTGATACATTTGGTTATCCTAAATTGGTCATTCTTTACTTCAACGCAAGGAATTTAGACCAAAAAGGTTAATCACCGTCCACCGTGTTTACGTACTATTGTTACAAACTCCACGTAATGTGCACGATGCACACTAAGTTAGCGCAGTGAAAACCTTTTCTAGTAGATTAAATCCAAACCTTTTATTTCTTCCCACTTTCATCTGGGACAAAGCCCGCCCCCTTCCTCTCCGCCCATAACGCGCGCGTTCAAGCAATGTCTATAGCCACTTCCCTCTGCAAGGCAAGCATCTCGAATACAGATCAGTCTCGACTAACCAACCCTTAAACTGACTCCCCAGTCTTTTTTACAAGCTAGGCTGTTCAAATGAAGAGTATGCTTACTCTGATTTTCAAATATGAACATAGAGCTGTGTCAACTAGGAAGGGCATTACCATTTCATATACACATGCTATACAAACATTGTCTTACATGTGCATTCTATTTACCCTTTTTCAGTGAGACTCTTGAAAAATCTTGAAACAGTAGACACAATGGAGTTTTTATTTCGCATTTTTGTTCAGTTGGCTGTTTGTTTTAATTAAAACTACAATGTTGGTTGTCATGAGAAATCAAGTTCTACATTTCCCACCTTCATGCTGTCCTTTAATGTAGCAATGTTTAAGAAGCAGAGCACAGTGGAAAAAATAATTATACCACATTGATAGACAACACATAGCAGTGTTTCATTCGCCTGTGTTTTTTTTTTCTGTGGAAGTAGTGGTTGTTTTCTTTCTTTTATACCCAAGTCATTAGAATGATAAAGGAGTGGTTTGGCTACTGAGAGAGCGTCCTCTGGCCAAATATTGATTAAGTAGGTGTTTGTAGAGGCTATTGTTGCAGAAGAGAGAGGCCTGTTGCTCTCTGCCCCTTTCTCCTCTGACACCATTGTTGGCTTCTCTTAAGTGCTAAGATCAAAGCTGGCCCGTTTAGATTTATTTGTCTGGGAAAAGGACACTATAGCTAAGGTTTGTGGTGAAAAGTATAATGGACAGCTAGTTGCATTGGCGAGTTGTAACTTTAAGCAGTGTGGGGTAAATATTGCCCTAAATTGGATTGTAAATTAACAATGAAAATGAAATCAACCTCGTACCATGGACTAACTGCAAGTTATGGGAAATAGTATTAAGGAACATGAAAACTGAAAATTAATATTTCATAGCATTATACTGTTAAAAACAACGCCACCATGCTGGAGTAATGATTATATTAGAGTTTACAACTCAGAAATGATTGTTTAATGTTCAGTAAATGTCTAACGGGCTGCCACATTAAACAGTTCGCATTAATTTATGACATTCCAATGTTATCCTTACTTAAAGTGACATGCCCTTAGCCTCACTTAGCTAATTAAAGATTACCAAAGTAATGAAAGAAGAGCAGTCTACTCTTCCAGGTTTCATTTACCGCAGTGAGCGAGGGAGCGAAGTATAAAAAGAAAAGCTCAGAAATACAAACAGTCAAAGGGATAACTTTTCTTGAAAGGGAATCCCGCGGTGCCAAATTGAATAAGCCCAGTTCTTTCAAATGTGCCATGGTGAACGCAGTCAACATGTAATAATTGGTTTCATTGAGGCGCATTCCGACAATCTGCTGCCATTCTCTCGACTCTATTGTCCCTGGGCAGGCAAGTAGCCAGGGGGACAGGAGGAATCAAGTGCTGACAAAACATGAAAGATTTAGCTGCTTTTGTCAAAGAAACTGAGTAGGACTTTGTTTGTGTAAATAAAGTGGGGAACTGGCTCCCCGTGACTTTGGCATGGATTTAGAGAGCAGAGGAGAGAGAAAAGAGTGCTAAACAACAGGGGGAAGAAAGTGGAAATGATGTTTTGTTTTTCCCGAGCAGTGAGAATTTATTTATCTAAGTCAGCAAACATTCAGTTTGGGCAAAGCCTGGGGGGAAATTGATGACGCTACACATTTCCCTTGTGTGTGCCTATACATCCATGCCATCCAAGCCAATTATGAAGTTTCATAACTCCTTTTCTCCGGAGACATTTAGGAATATAAACAATATACATCTCCCACCGAGGCAGCAATAGGAGCTCGGGAACACATCAATATCCCCTCAGACACAGGGAAACCTTCGGGGGGAAAATCCTGAGAGAGGGAGACGGTCAGTTCCTCTGACTTTGTGTATTTGTCAGTGGTGGGTGCATTTTCACGGTGCTTTGGTGGATGAAGCCCGGATTGGACCAGAGAGGAGACTGTCTCCAGTCACAACAAACAGGAGGCCTCATTGCAACCAGTGGAATGTCGTCCACAGCCACATTTCCATTTCCAGCCTGCCTCTTGGTAAAGGCTTTCTGGCTGGGGGGATGGAGAAATATATCCTGGCCTTACTCTCTGTGCCATTTCTGTCTCCATGGGTTATTACTGCTTACATAAGGCCAGCAAGGAACAGCAGCGCCAAAACCAGAAATCCACAATACCTGGAATATATTGTTGCTCTAGGGAGATCCACGCAAGAAGGATCATGCCCAATGTATTACAGTTATATACGTTGTAATTTAGAATCCTATTTTTACCATATGCCAAGCGATGCCATTCAAAAACGGGCCTGTTTTAGTTGCATTTCTGTGCGTTTCTCAGGAAATACGGGCCAAACTACTTTTGTACGTAAAAACATTAAACGCAACTATAAACCTCCCGTCCTTTCACCTCTTCTCACCCATAAACACAGCACATTTACTTTGCGCACAGTGGCATCACTCAGAGCCCGGAGGAAGAAGACAAAAACCCACACTGGCTTATCTGCAAGTGAATACGCGCTGTATGCTTCATTAAAGCCTCTTTCTCCACTGGCACCCGCATTAGATCCCCCCCCCCCCCCCCAATATTAATTCAAAGGACAATTAATGAATGCGAGCCAACTTTGAAGTGAGGGGCTGGGGTCCTGCCCCGAGCCGGCCCCTTCGACGCTGATGTACTCTCCACATTCTCCCCACTAAACCCAGAGACACTGGGAAGGGGCTGAAAGAGAGCCCGTGAGCAATGGAAGGTCAAGGAGAGGAGCCCTGGCGTAAAAAGAGCTCTCTATTTCCTTGGAAGTATTAGCCAAGCAAAACTCTGTGATGGGGAGGATCGAGAAGGCCCAGGAGAAAGGGGTCGGGGGTCGGGGGGTGGGGGGGGGGGGGCGAGGGGACTCTGGCAAAAAGGCAACACAATGGGATAGTTAATTGAGTAAAGCCAGACAGTGTTGTCAATCACTTAACTTTGTTTAGCCTTGTTTTGTTTTGTGTGTGTCGGCTTGGCTCAGCGAAATGCACATCTGAGATGCGTTTGCACAATTTCGCTGTTCTTTTAATAAGTTCTATATATTGATACGATCTTTTAAATTTTTCTTTTTTTTTACAATTAGTCAAGAATAAAACTGTGACTTTTCTTTTAAACATTTTAAGCTTTGTTTTTAAACACAATATAATATGTTGTTTCTGTTAGCGCAAAACACATTGAAACCAAAACCCATAATAACCAGAAAGAGGCCGTGACAAAAAAAGTACACTTTGAAAAAAAAGAAATCCGCCACCATCCAGAGTAGTCCGCGGAGTCGGAAAGAGCAGCAGGAGAAGGCCAGGAATGTGATGATGGCTTCTCTCTCTGTTACGCGGCTGTGGAGTTTTGTTGCGGGCCGTTGTTGGGGAGGCAAGGGGTCATTGGAGAGGCCCTCCCCTTTGGGTCGCTACACAGGGCTGGGGCTGGCCAGCAGGTCAGAGGCTAACCTAGGGTCACTGCCTGTTGAAACTATCACTCCTCAGGAAGAGAGGGTTACAATAATGTTTTGGTCAAGATGACAGCTAATGAACTCCCGGACTACTGGCCTACACATGGAAATACGCAGATGAAAGAAACCAGGAATAGAGGTGATTAAGAACTACCAATAAGTAAAACGGCAGTCACAGAGACTTTTGCAGTCAATCAGTACTACAGTGGTGCGTTCAATGATATAGGTTTATTTCATGGTACACCTGAAAGCTGAATGGAGGCCTGCAAACAAGTACTTCAACTGGTTAGGTGAGAAATGGGCTGGTTCACCGCCCGGTGAGTGTGGTTGTTTGCTTGGCTGGGCTGGGGTGGGTCGGAGCTGGGCTGGAACGTGTGGCAGAACGGCCCGTCGAGGCCGGCCCGGCATGGGTGCTGTGCTGCTGCATTGTCCCGTCTCTGGGGGTGGAAATGCCACCGTGAAACTGTCACCTCCGTGCTCCAGGGTGGAACTAAATAATAACCACCCCACACTGGGCCCACATAATGCCAGAGCGGGCCCGTTTGGCCCTTTTTTGGTCACCTCAGCGATATTAGACAGTGATACATCTCTTAACGTCACATCGCCGCCTCACGCTTTGTCTGGGG
>JAPMUY010001313.1:0-2500 GCA_026901105.3 Galaxias olidus
ACAAGCTTAAATCGTTGGGTGGTGCCCCCTTAATTATTTGATATCAAATTGATCGATTATAATATTAATTCATGAATTAATGGATAATCTACAAAATTGATAAAGAGTAATTCACACACAAGAAGTAGTAAACCAGTAACCCTACAGTGTGTTTCTCTGTGTCTGTGTGTGTGTGTCTGTGTGTTTCTCTCTGTGTGTGTGTCTGTGTGTTTCTCTGTGTGTGTGTGTCTGTGTGTTTCTCTCTGTGTGTGTGTCTGTGTGTTTCTCTCTGTGTGTGTGTCTGTGTGTTTCTCTCTGTGTGTGTGTCTGTGTGTTTCTCTCTGTGTGTGTGTGTCTGTGTGTTTCTCTGTGTGTGTGTGTGTCTCTGTGTGTGTGTCTCTCTGTGTCTCTGTGTCTGTGTGTCTCTTTCTGTGTGTGTGTGTGTGTGTGTGTGTGTGTCTGTGTGTGTGTGTGGGTGTGCTCTCTATGTGTGTGTGTGTGTGTGTGTGTGTATCTCTCTCTGTGTGTGTGTGTGTGTGTGTGTGCCTGTGCGTGTGCGTGTGCGTGTGAGTCTTTCACACACTGAGAGAGAGAGACAATGACAATGTGTGTGTGTGTGTGTGTGTGTGTGTGTGTGTGTGTGTGTGTGTGTGTGTGTGTGTGTGTGTGTGTGTGTGTGTGTGTGTGTGTGTGTGTGTGTGTGAGTACCAGTGTGTGTGTGTGTGTGTGTGTGTGTGTGTGTGTGTGTGTGTCATAGCTGTGTGTTGGTGAGGGCACAGAGGGGCACTGCCACACACTGAGAGAGAGGCAATGTGTGTGTGTGTGTGTGTGTGTGTGTGTGTGAAACTATCAAGCTGCATATAAATGTGTGTGTGTGTGTGTGAGAGAGTGTGTGTGTGTGTGTGTGTGTGTGTGTGTGAGTGTGTGTGTGTGTGTGTGTGTGTGTGTGAGAGAGAAAGGGATAGAGAGTGAGAGAGAGAGAGTGTGTGTGAGAGAGAGAGAGAGAGAGAGAGAGAGAGAGAGAGAGAGAGAGAGAGAGAGAGAGAGAGAGAGCAGGGTTACCAAGTCGTTGCCGCTGGCGATGGCGAGAGAGAGAGGGGAGTGTCCGCTCCACAGCAGGTGAGTGCTGTGTGTGTGTGTGTGTGTGTGTGAGTGTGTGTGTCTGTGTGTGTGTGGACACACACACACACACACACACACACGCACATCATAAATAAGCACATCATACACACACACACACCCACACGCACATCATTAACACGCACATCGTACACACACACACGCACATCATAAACACGCACATCATACACACACACACACACACACGCACATCATTAACACGCACATCGTACACACACACACGCACATCATAAACACGCACATCATACACACACACACACACACACACACACATCTTAAATACGCGCATCCTATATATTAAACATTAAGAAAGCACATCACAGAATATACAAAACATCATTATTATTACAATAAAGTATCTATCTTAAAGCTGATCTAAAAACACTCATGTATTACTAAAGAATTAGAATAATCTACTGTATTTCTGAAACTTAAACACTGTAATGCATTACTAAAGAATTAGAATAATCTACTGTATTTCTGCTACTTAAATACTGTAATGTATTACTAAAGAATTAGAATAATCTACTGTATTTCTGCTACTTAAATACTGTCATGTATTACTAAAGAATTAGAATAATCTACTGTATTTCTGCCACTTAAATACTGTCATGTATTACTAAAGAATTAGAATAATCTACTGTATTTCTGCTACTTAAATACTGTAATGCATTACTAAAGAATTAGAATAATCTACTGTATTTCTGCTACTTAAATACTGTAATGTATTACTAAAGAATTTGAATAATCTACTGTATTTCTGCTATTTAAATACTGTCATGTATTACTAAAGAATTAGAATAATCTACTGTATTTCTGCTACTTAAATACTGTCATGTATTACTAAAGAATTAGAATAATCTACTGTATTTCTGCTACTTAAATACTGTCATGTATTACTAAAGA
Organism: Galaxias olidus; assembly: GCA_026901105.3. NCBI lineage: Eukaryota > Metazoa > Chordata > Actinopteri > Galaxiiformes > Galaxiidae > Galaxias > Galaxias olidus. The sequence goes on from JAPMUY010001313.1 coordinate 2,026, forward strand.
ATTAGAATAATCTACTGTATTTCTGCTATTTAAATACTGTAATGTATTACCAAAGAATTAGAATAATCTACTGTATTTCTGCTACTTAAATACTGTCATGTATTACTAAAGAATTAGAATAATCTACTGTATTTCTGCTATTTAAATACTGTCATGTATTACTAAAGAATTAGAATAATCTACTGTATTTCTGCTACTTAAATACTGTCATGTATTACTAAAGAATTAGAATAATCTACTGTATTTCTGCTACTTAAATACTGTCATGTATTACTAAAGAATTAGAATAATCTAATGTATTTCTGCTACTGATATACTGTCATGTATTACTAAAGAATTAGAATAATCTACTGTATTTCTGCCACTTAAATACTGTCATGTATTACTAAAGAATTAGAATAATCTACTGTATTTCTGCTACTTAAATACTGTCATGTATTACTAAAGAATTAGAATAATCTACTGTATTTCTGGT
>JAPMUY010001313.1:10000-15000 GCA_026901105.3 Galaxias olidus
GAGGAGAAAGAGAATAGTTGAGATAATTGCATGTTAGTCTTAGTTACTCTTTTTTATTTTTAAGTAAGAATAATACATATATAACAACCTGTGGATTACACTCACAGCTCTGGTGAGGCTGTCTCCGTATTGCATGCGTGAGCGGGCCCAATTGATTTATTGAACAGGTTACATTCTGGTAACATTCCAAAATTATAATGACCATGAACACTGTTGATAATATTTATACAGTATATATACCTATATCTACCTATATTTATACCTTATATATAGCATATCTATATACAGTATATATTGTTATCTACTCAACTTTCTGAGTACATGCAGTTTGAAACCGAAGGCGTTGTGTATTTACCTGGAAGGTGGACCCATCGGGGAACACCTGGAGTCCATATCCCTCCTTCCTGTTCAGGTAGAACTTCCCGATAAAGCGATGCCCGCTGGGCCAGGAGTACTGACCCGGCCCGTGACGGTAGTCCTTAAAGAAGGAGCCCTCGTAGAACTACATATAGAAAAACAATGGACGGTAAACAATAATCTTAAATCACTACATGGCTACAGCTGCACACGATTGTTGTTACTACAAGCGACAAATTCAACCATATTCGTAGGGCAACCTGCTCGGTTAATCATGCCTATTTAAATTTAGAATGCAGCCTACACGCTAAAATCTCTCACCTCTCCATTTTTCCAGGTGAATTTTCCTTTGCCATGTTTCAAACCATTCAAAAATTCTCCCTCATATCTCGACCCATCTCGCCACTCCTGTACACCGTAACCTTGTCTTTTTTCAATCCCAATCTGCCCTCCAATGTAGCCGATTAACTCCTTCCCAACTCGCGGTCCGCAACGCTCTCCCATACCCTCCGCAACACCTGAAGAAATCAACATTTTAAACGGATTCTTTCCGCCAACTTTCCGCTAATAAATTAGTTATGAAGTCTGTTATTGTATTACCCATTTCTTTTTCAATAAAATATAGGAAGTTATTTGACTGTTAACACGAAACTATCCTTTGCTACTTGTTTTACTCGCCGACTGAGCAGTGTCAGTGTGTGTTGCCTTGACAACTGTGGAATGACAGGAGGAGGACTGCTCAGACTGCAAAAACAGGCTACTGTGCGCAGCACTGCCTTTTTGAAACAAGTAATTTTCTATTTAATACATTTCTGGAAGGTTTCAGATTTATTATATACTGAAACACTGAACATTTGCGTTTGTTTTTCCTATTTTTTTTAGTTAGTTATTTAGGCCTATATTCATTTCTGGATAATTTACGCCAAGTGATGTCATCTTGTGGCAGGCTACTTGAGCAAACAAAAGCGAATGACCTTAAGTCTACCATTATAGTCCTACTCCTTCAGTCGATTTACTGGGCTGCATTAAATTCTCACAGGAATGTTTGAGTCAAAAACCTCCTTGACAACCACGGCTTCCAAGGAGACATGCAGACTATTGGATTGGTTCCCTGTTGCTTTGTAATAGTTGCTGTGAGCTTGAAAAGTTGGAGAGAGAGAAAGAGAGAGCGAGCTTAATACAGTTTTTCACAATTGCTAAAACACATTTCTTGAAACCTTGCCCCATTTTCTCAAACTTTAAACACAAATACAAATATTCAAACTACATTTACATAACCCCTGACTCTTCTGGCAAAACACAAACAACTCTTTCAGATCATAAACACAGCCAGTCAAAATATAACAACACAGAGCATTTCCTAGACACTACATCAGAAAATGGAGAACACAGCGTCCAGGGCATATAGTTAGTTTTTTGTAGTTAGTGAGCTTTTCTTGTTTTTATTGTATATAGTAAACACATTTGGCAAAAACAAAAGTACAATAGTAATGACAACTTAGTGCAGTGAATTTACTGTATTGTATACTGGAAGTACTGCAAGTATGTAATACAATATTGAATGTCTGTATATTCAGCTCTTGCAAAAAAAATCCTGTAAGCCCAAAGAACAAAGAAAACTATAAATGCATAGCACATGACAGTACACTCCAAACAATTTTGCAACTGCAAAATGAAAGTCAATGAGAGATTACTGTAATTCTGCCTCAGCATCACGTCTTTCACAGTTGCCCAAAATTCATCAGAAATTGCTGTTTTTGAATATTTGGATTTGTGTTTTGAGTTTTGAGAAATGGGTGGTTTCAAGAAATGTGTTTTAGCACTAGTGAAAAACTGTACTCTGTCTCATATGATTGGCTTGATCACATCATTTGAAACTAGTGTGAAGTATTTTGAGTCGTTGTGTTTTAACGATGACAACTGTTGTGTTTTACTTTTCATGCTATATTTTGCCACACTAGTGAAAACAGCGTGAATTGTGTTTTAGAGAGTGAGGGTTTTGCTAATTGTGTCCAACTACCTAAACTTGTTTAAGGTTTTGACAAAAGGGTGAATGATTTGATAAATGGGTTTAAGCCACTGATGATGTGGTTCAGAGAATGGGATTTAGTGTTTTAGCAATCGTCAAAAACTTTAATGAACTTCTTTATTACTATTGTATTTGTAATACTGTTATGTCACAGTATATGTTCATCTATGTTTGCTTTGGCAATATAAGCATTTGCCTTTTTATGCCAATAAAGCTCAATAAATTGAAATAGAAAATTGAGAGAGAGCGAGAGAGAGGGGGGCAGAGAGAGATAGAGCCCCATTGAATTAATAGAGAGAGAGAGAGAGAGAGAGAGAGAGAGAGAGAGAGAGAGAGAGAGAGAGAGAGAGAGAGAGAGAGAGAGAGAGAGAGAGAGAGAGAGAGAGAGAGAGAGAGAGAGTGAGCCTGAAAAAGAGAACAGATGGCCATATGTCAAAGTAAAGTCAAAAAGCACTTGATGGTTTTTATCGTTATATTTTCAAATCGCACATATAGGCGTATAGTCATTTGTCTAACCCGGGGACTGTTCCAGGAATCCGGTGACGTCTGGTCACGTCCAAAATACCAAATTGCGCTTTTGGCCCTCTACTGACAACGACACTAATCCATGTCAGGCTATAGAGTTTCAGAAAAGGAGAGTTGGTCATTGTTATAGCTGCTGTTAACTGTACTGGAGTTAAGTGAAGTCGAAGTGGGACTTGTCGGGACTGCTAAAGTCAAGTGGCGCTGAATTGCTCGGTCACTTAACACCGCGATACCCCAGGAGCAGCTCTGTAACCTTACACCTTGACTCCATGTGACATCACTGTGACCTCACATGACCTTTAAAGGCAAAGAGAACAGCGAGACAATCACTATTATTAGTAGTAGTATAATAATTGTATTTATACAGGGGTAACCGACTGAGACTACAGGTCTCTTTTCCAGCAGTGCCCTTTTAAAAGCGGAATAAATATAAATTACAACTAAACAAACATTATAAAAAGCAAAAAATTAAAAAATGTGTTGAAATATTTACAAGACAATATAATATTTAAGTTTCAAGAACACTCTCCAACTCTCCTTATCGTTCAATAAAACAGACTGAACAAACATTCGACTCTGACTTTATAGTGACTCCCGGTTTAAAAGGGACATTATGTCTCGAATTACATCTCAAACTATTGTCAAGGTGTGTTTAGTGCAAGTGAGTTATAGATGAGACCTACTTAAATACAACTTTAAATAAATATTCACTAATCCATTTTAATTTGACGTATTTTTTAAAGTTTCAAAAAGCAAATAATAAACCTTTTTCATTCTGTAACTTTTCAAAAGAATATTTAAATAAATAATGCTTGTTATAAAGATCAAGTTGTTTATCATGTGTACATGAAAATCCGCTCTTCAAAATGGCATGCAACAGCGTTTTTCTATCACATGGTGGCGCCTTTCCCCTGCTAACTGGGTTAGGGACTTTACTGGGAACGTTGATTCATCTGAAATCCGCTATTTCCCATCCTGATTGGCCAACGGGTGTAAAAAGGGTGGTAAAGGAGATGGGGGAGCGGGGAGTCAGACACTCTCTGTTGCTCTCTCGCTCTCTGTCTCCCTCCCCTCTCCCCTTCTCTGCTCTGTTTCATCTCGCAGCCTATTCCCCATGGTCTACGTTGCAGAAGGATTAACACCACTCGCAGAGTTGACAGTAGAGACTGCAGATTAAAATGTGATTCTAAACACCAGGTTACTAATCTGAGGTTTTGAAAGGAATTTGACGGGGAATCAGACAGCGCGATAGCAGCGGACAGACAGCGGGTTGCAGAGATGGTGCCGGAGGGCTGGATAGCGGTTCTGTGCGCGGTGGTCGCAGCAGTGAGCGGAGTAGAAGGTAATTGCTTTATCAGTAACAGTGGGATTTCCGATTCCTCTTGTCAAAATGCAATACAGTGCGTCAAACCGCATGCTGTCTTGGGTAGCCTATAGTCTATAAACCATTTATTTTGTGCCAAACTTGGAATGCTATATGTGTCTGGCGGCACGCGAACCCCGCAGTGCAGATTAGTGTTACCTTATGCCGGGTCTCGTGCTCGAGTCCCACCTGCACCGGGACGGTGTAGGATGTTGCAGCGATGCGGTTCGATTCACCGCTCTCCCAAGTCTACAGATTTACGCGCTGTGCAGCCCTATAATAATCGGATAGCTCTGACTGAGTATAGCTCCAGTATTTGCATAATACGGAGACAGCCTCACCGGAGCTATAATCCACAGGTTGACTGTTAATCGATCAAGGCTAGACGCTCCCCGCGTCTCACCCTTCCTTAACGACACACGGTCACCATGCGTTGACAGTACACGTGACACCACCATCGTTACATTGATTTACCAGATAGCTACCTATAGTGGGTGTTTTTGTATGCTTGTGTGTAGGGTGCCCAATTGATTTGTTGATCGGTTAGACCAGCGATCTGTCCCGTGGCTCTGCACATGCCTTTAATGAGCTGGGATGTGTGGTCTCATCATGTGAAAGACAGTTAGGAAAGCTGGTATTTCTTACTATTCTACTACTACTACTCTCTCTCTCTCGCTCTCTCTCTCGCTCTCTCTCTCTCTCACTCTCTCTCTCTCTCTCGCTCTC
>JAPMUY010001314.1:0-18022 GCA_026901105.3 Galaxias olidus
TTCTGATGCTGTAGAATGCTTGTTTAGAAGAGCAATGTTTGTCAGTGTAAATCAAGTCTGTATTTTCTATTATAATGAATTGGAGAAACAAACACAAGTGATATGTTCTATAACTTAAAATCAACTGTTTTCTTAAATGTACCTCAAAATAGCAACTCAAAAGAAAAACAAATATGACAGTACTTACCACTATAAAGCCTGTGGGTGTGTATGCTGTGCAAATAGGATAATGGACCTTTAAAAAAAAAAACATAGTATCAGTGAGGTGTACTCGGTGGATCGCGTCAGTTAACTAAAGTTTAAAAAATATAAAAGAAGCACAAAGATGCAACAGACGCAAATGATGTCTTTTCTCTAAAATAGGACGCAATGTTAGACAAAATGGCAAACGTAAAGTAATGTTAAATCCAGTTTGAGTTCGCTGCTTCATTCACTTGAATGTCAATTTAGGGACAGCTTTTTCAGTGAGCATATGTAAGGGCAGAGTAAATAAGTACACAGGCATGACACACAGGGTTTCCTACCAAGTATTCAAACAGTTTATTGCATAGTTAATTTGCCCTGCATTAAGTTAACGTTACCCGACACGCGCCACGCGCGCATGCACACACTGCTCTTAACAGCTTATTAATGTAACGTTTTGCATTCCCTTAATAATTTCCACATCCCACTCCATAACTTACCGCTTAACACACACTCGTTGACCCGACGGACCCCCCACACTTGACACTGAAGCACTGTTGTCAGCAGCGGACCGTGGGGTTTGTGTAGCAATGTTAGCTAGCTAGCTAGATAGCTAGCTAGCTAGCCAAAAGGCATGATTTCAGTAAGTCGACAGACTATTGTGATAAACTGAACCAAAACAATATTCTAAGGTTAGTGGAAATGTCGTCTACTTGAAAACAAACAAATCATTACATTAAATTCATTTCAAGTCAAATAAATTTGAAAACCTTACTTTTTCTGTATCTTGGTCTCTGAAGTGAAGGAGTGACAAGTAGTACTTTCCAACGGTTCGACACTTGTTTTTTCTTGAGTTGTGGCGCGCGAAGCGACACTTCCTGGCGCCCTTTGCATTGATTTCCAATGACCTATTGACCTTTGGACCTATTGACAGTTGTGATCTCAAACGTTTCTTCTTGTCATGAACCCCTCTTTGATTTCAGAAACTGTGGTTGTTAGGTTATGATACCCATGAGGAAAATAACACTGTAGACATTTTATATTTTATATGTTTTAGAGTTAGAAGTTTTAGAAACATTTGTTATTTGATTATTCTACAGTGTTTGATGAAATAATATTTTTCCAAAAAAGTGGATATTTGTGCATGGATCTTTTAGGGATAATTTCATTACCTAATCTTAAAAGCTATTTTGGAAAAGGCCTGCATATCCGAAAAGGCAAAAGTCTGAATTTCTGATACCTGCACCATAAGAATATTGTACGCAAAAGATCAATTCAATCAATTTCAATCAAAGTGAGAGGAACTAGTACATTCAACATTCTGCATTATCAACTGCAGTCTACTTGATTAAACCTTGTTCACAAAAGAAATATGACTAAATTATGTTGCATATACTAACTTTATTTTTGAAAATGCAAAGACCTGCTATTTCCTTTTTTTCAGTGTGTGTGTGTGATCCTCCAGGAATCTTCCCTCTCTCTTGCACATGGAGTCAGGGTCACAGGATTTCTGCCAAATAAAAAACCCAGGGTTGAGAGGTTCATTCAGTGAATGTAGAGTGGAAAGGTTTTTAGAAGAGACTCTGTAGAAGAGTGTCACCAGAGCAGTCCAGAAGAACACAGGTAGAACAGTCCTCACTATCAAACAGCAAACTGTTGAGGAGTGGTATGAGAGGAAACACAAAACAACACAGAAACCACTTGGAGCATATAACTCATCTCTCACTTGCATATATCACACGGAAAACTTAAACCAGTGTCACCAAAAGCCTTTTCAAAATTAACAAAATGGGATGTCATCGCAGTCTGCTTAGCCAAGGCGGGTTTAGTCGATGTAACTGAGACAGAAAGTGGTTTATCAAAGTGTTGAATAAGATAACTTCCTGAAACCTAGCTGGAGCAACAATAAAGTGTGTGGTCCAAAATGGCGCCTGATGGTTCAGAAACATCAAATGTAAGGAAACAGTGACAGATGGACAGAACAAAGATTAGGGAATGAAAATAAGTGAAGAGAGAGACAAACAGAATAAATGAGTGTGCAGTTTCATTTTCTCAGCAGCAGGTGGCGTCATAGCTCTACAGTCACATCAAACTGCTGCTTTCACTGTTACGTTGGAAGGTAGGGATGCAGTAAGACCGCTCTGTTCAAATAATGAACTCAACTTTATGGAGCTAAAGCTGAAAACACACTGACTCATAACAATGTGCAAACATTTATTTTACATGTGCGTTGTAACAGAACAATTTAGTCTGTTAATACTACCAGATTCCCCTTGACCAGATGAAAAGAATGAGTGGTCAATGAACCCAATTGGACTTTTAGTTCGTGCAGGGCAAGCAAAAAATCGGGAAGTAAAGAGAGAAAAATAGTGCGAGAAATAGAGCATTATGATGGAGGACAGTACATTTAAACATGCGCCCCTTCTCTCAGGAAGGTCAGGGAGTCAATTTTTACACACTTGACCTGATGAAAATGATGGACAGAACCCAATGTGGTTTACAGTTTTCATGTCTATAAAACATAAAGAACATTGCAGTACATCAGTACTTGAAACCGTCATCTGCATGGCATTCACATTAACTGAACTCGGGAATTGCTTAATGACTACAGCCGCAAACGAAATTAAATAAACCTAGGAAATTATATAGATCACAGTATCCTATATAAATCATCTGTTGCTCCACATTGTTTCATTGAAACTATATTTCATCTTAGCAATTGCACACAGATTATCCTGGTATCCCAATTGGATTCGTTAGATGTTAGCTTAGCTAGCTAGTAAAGAGAGAAAACAAACATCTCAAACAGGTCTACTCATCAACATACACTGTGAATTGAATACTACCAGGCTTTACATCCGTGAAATCTTCAATAGTGTCTTAATATTGCTCTACATTCATACTATTATTAGAGTTTACAAATTATGTGCAATGTTACCTGTAAGAACATTAAATTGAGTACATCAGCACACGTGGTCCAGCAGTATTTATCCGATTTGAAAACAATACAATAAAATGAAATAGTGAAACATCATATGAAAAAATGACATGTTAGATGAAATATTGAATATTACAAATGAAAATGTTCAATGTTTTAGCAGACATCAAAACCCATTTTTACCACATGAACTCCTGCCTATTCTCACATCAGGGACTGTGAATTTAATACTACCAGATTCCCTTGACCAGTTGAAATGAATGAGTGGTCAATGAATTCCCAATTGGACTCGCATATTTTTCTCTCGTGCAGGTCAAGAAGAATTTCTGCTTAAACAGAGAAACAAAGTCCAATGAGAAATAGCTCAATTTCAGAGGGATCTAGTACATTAAACATGTCTATGACCTTCCTTCAGGAAGCTCATGGACCTGTATTGTTTTAAATAGAGATAAATACTGCTTTTTTTCTCTCTCTTTACCCACGATTTAGAGTTGCAGTAAATAATTATTGTGTTAATACCCATTGTTTTCATCCACAAGAGGGATATATTAAATTGACGTCTCTGCACAGGGGAGAGAGCGCTCAGTTTAAATGAATGCCATGCAGACACAGTTTCAAGCTTTTATTGATTTACTGCAATGTTCAAACTATGAGTCCAGACATTGAAAACCAATATTTTCATCTGGTCAAGGGGAATCTGGTAATATTAAATTTGACAGTCTCTGACCTTCCTGAGAGAAGGGGCGCATGTTTAAATGTACTCTCCTCCAATATTATTCTCTGTTGTCGCATTTTTTATCTCTCTTTGCCTCCCGATGTTTTGCTTGCCCTGCACGAAATATAGGTCCAATTGGGTTCATTGACCACCCATTCGTTTCATCTGGTAAAGAGGAATCTGGTAGTATTAAATTTGACAGTCTCTGACCTTCCTGAGAGAAGGGGCGCATGTTTAATTTTACTCTCCTCCTTGAAAATGAGCTATTTCTCGCACTTTTTGTCTCTCTTTACATCCCGATTTTCTGCTTGCCCTGCACCACACATAAGTCCAATTGGGATCATTGACCACCCATTCGCTTCATCTAGTAAAGTGGAATCTGGTAGCATTAAATTGGAAAGTCTCTGACCTTCCTGAGAGAAGGTGCGCATATTGAAATGCACTCTCCTCCTTGAACATGAGCTATTTCTCGCACTTTTTCTCTCTCTTTACCTCCCGATGTTTTGCTTGCCCTGCACAAACTATGAGTCCAATTGGGTTGATTGACCATCCTTTCGCTTCATCTGTTCAAGGGGAATCTGGTAGTATTAAATTCGACAGTCTCTGACCTTCCTGAGAGAATGTGCGCACGTTTAAATGCACTCTCATCCAATATTATTCTCTATTGTCGCATTTTTTTTCTCTCTTTACCTCCCGATGTTTTGCTTACCCTGCACGAAATATAGGGCCAATTGGGTTCATTGACCACCCATTGTTTTCATCTGGTCAAGGGGAATCTGGTAGTATTAAATTCGACAGTCTCTGACATTCCGGAGAGAACGGGCGCATGTTTAAATGTACTGTTCTCCAACATAATTCTCTATTGTCGCTTTTTTTTCACTCTTTACCTCCCGATGTATTAATTGCCCTGTACAAACTATGAGTCCAATTGGGTTCATTGACCACCCAATATTTTCATCTGGTCAAGGGGAATCTGGTAAGATTAAATTCGACAGTCTCTGACCTTCCTGAGAGAAGGGGCGCATGTTTAAATGTACTCTCCTCCAATATTATTCTCTGTCGTCGCATTTTTTTATCTCTCTTTGCCTCCCGATATTTTGCTTGCCCTGCACGAAATATAGGTCCAATTGGGTTCATTGACCACTCATTCGTTTCATCTGGTCAAGGGGAATCTGGTAGTTTTTAATTCCACAGTCTCTGACCTTCCTGAGAGAAGGGGCGCATGTTTAAGTGTACTCTCCTCCAATATTATTCTCCATTGTCGCATTTTTTAAATCTCTCTTTACCTCCCGATGTTTTGCTTGCCCTGCACGAAATATAGGTCCAATTGGGTTCATTGACCACCCATTCGTTTCATCTGGTAAACAAGAATCTGGTAGTATTAAATTTGACAGTCTCTGAGTTCCCTGAGAGAAGGGGCGCATGTTTAATTTTACTCTCCTCCTTGAAAATGAGCTATTTCTCGCACTTTTTTTCTCTCTTTACATCCCGATTTTCTGCTTGCCCTGCACCACACATAAGTCCAATTGGGATCATTGACCACCCATTCGCTTCATCTAGTAAAGTGGAATCTGGTAGCATTAAATTGGAAAGTCTCTGACCTTCCTGAGAGAAGGTGCGCATATTGAAATGCACTCTCCTCCTTGAACATGAGCTATTTCTCGCACTTTTTCTCTCTCTTTACCTCCTAATGTTTTGCTTGCCCTGCACAAACTATGAGTCCAACTGGGTTGATTGACCATCCTTTCGCTTTCTCTGTTCAAGGGGAATCTGGTAGTATTAAATTCGACAGTCTCTGACCTTCCTGAGAGAATGGGCGCACGTTTAAATGTACTCTCCTCCAATATTATTCTCTGTTGTCGCATTTTTTATCTCTCTTTACCTCCCGATGTGTTGCTTGCCCTGCACGAAATATAGGTCCAATTGGGTTCATTGACCCCTCCTTCTTTTCATCTGTTCAAGGGGGATATGGCAGTATTAAATTCGACAGTCTCTGACCTTCCTGAGAGAACGGGCGCATGTTTAAATGTACTGTCCTCCAACATAATTCTCTATTGTCGCTTTTTTTTATCTCTTTTACCTTCCGATGTTTTGCTTGCCCTGCACGAAATATAGGTCCAATTGGGTTCATTGACCACCCATTCGTATAATCTGTTCAAGGGGAGTTTCTGACCTTCCTGAGAGAAGGGGCGCATGTTTAAGTGTACTCTCCTCCAATATTATTCTCTGTTGTCGCATTTTTTATCTCTCGTTGCCACCCGATGTTTTGCTTGCCCTGCACGAAATATAGGTCCAATTGGGTTCATTGACCACCCATTCGTTTCATCTGGTAAAGAGGAATCTGGTAGTATTAAATTTGACAGTCTCTGACCTTCCTGAGAGAAGGGGCGCATGTTTAATTTTACTCTCCTCCTTGAAAATGAGCTATTTCTCGCACTTTTTGTCTCTCTTTACATCCCGATTTTCTGCTTGCCCTGCACCACACATGAGTCCAATTGGGATCATTGACCACCCATTCGCTTCATCTAGTAAAGTGGAATCTGGTAGCATTAAATTGGAAAGTCTCTGACCTTCCTGAGAGAAGGTGCGCATATTGAAATGCACTCTCCTCCTTGAACATGAGCTATTTCTCGCACTTTTTCTCTCTCTTTACTTCCCGATGTTTTGCTTGCCCTGCACAAACTATGAGTCCAATTGGGTTTATTGACCATCCTTTCGCTTCACCTGTTCAAGGGGAATCTGGTAGTATTAAATTCGACAGTCTCTGACCTTCCTGAGAGAAGGGGCGCACGTTTAAATGCACTCTCATCCAATATATTCTCTATTGTCGCATTTTTTATCTCTCTTTGCCTCCCGATGTTTTGCTTGCCCTGCACGAAATATAGGTCCAATTGGGTTCATTGACCACCCAATCTTTTCATCTGGTGAAGGGGAATCTGGTAAGATTAAATTCGAACGTCTCTGACCTCCCTGAGAGAAGGGGCGCATGTTTAAGTGTACTCTCCTCCAATATTATTCTCCATTGTCGCATTTTTTAAATCTCTTTATACCTCCCGATGTTTTTCTTGTCCTGCACGAAATATAGGTCCATCTGGGTTCATTGACCACCCATTCGTTTAATCTGTTCAAGGGGAATCTGGTAATATTAAATTTGACTGTCTCTGACCTTCCTGAGAGAAGGGGCGCATGTTTAAATGTACTCTCCTCCAATAATATTCTCTGTTGTTGCATTTTTTATCTCTCTTTACCTCCCGATGTTTTGCTTGCCCTGCACGAAATGTAGGACCAATTGGGTTCATTGACAACCCATTCGTTTCATCTGGTAAAGAGGAATCTGGTGGTATTAAATTTGACAGTCTCTGACCTTCCTGAGAGAAGGGGCGCATGTTTAATTTTACTCTCCTCCTTGAAAATGAGCTATTTCTCGCACTTTTTGTCTCTCTTTACATCCCGATTTTCTGCTTGCCCTGCACCACACATGAGTCCAATTTGGATCATTGACCACCCATTCGCTTCATCTAGTAAAGTGGAATCTGGTAGCATTACATTGGAAAGACTCTAACCTTCCTGAGAGAAGGTGCGCATATTGAAATGCACTCTGCTCCTTGAACATGAGCTGTTTCTCGCACTTTTTCTCTCTCTTTACTTCCCGATGTTTTGCTTGCCCTGCACAAACTATGAGTCCAATTGGGTTTATTGACCATCCTTTCGCTTCACCTGTTCAAGGGGAATCTGGTAGTATTAAATTCGACAGTCTCTGACCTTCCTGAGAGAAGGGGCGCACGTTTAAATGCACTCTCATCCAATATATTTCTCTGTTGTCGAATTTGTTTTTCTCTCTTTACCTCCCGATGTTTTGCTTGCCCTGCACGAAATATAGGTCCAATTGGGTTCATTGACCACCCAATCTTTTCATCTGGTGAAGGGGAATCTGGTAAGATTAAATTCGAACGTCTCTGACTTCCCTGAGAAAGAAGGTCCAATTGGGTTCATTGACCACCCATGTTTAAAGAGGAATCAGGTGTACTCTCCTCCAATATTATTCTCCATTGTCGCATTTTAATCTCTCTTTACCTCCCGATGTTTTGCTTGTCTTGCACGAACCATAGGTCCAATTGGGTTCATTGACCACCTATTCGTTTAATCTGTTCAAGGGGAATCTGGTAATATTAAATTTGACTGTCTCTGACCTTCCTGAGAGAATGTGCGCACGTTTAAATGCACTCTCACCCAAAATTATTCTCTATTGTCGCTTTTTTTTCTCTCTCTTTACCTCCCGATGTTTTGCTTGCCCTGCAGGAAATATAGGTCAAATTAGGTTGATTGACCACACAATCGTTTCATCTGGTCAAGGGGAATTTGGTAGTATTAAATTCGACAGTCTCTGACCTTCCTGAGAGAAGGGGCGCATGTTTAAATGTACTCTCCTCCAATATTATTCTCTGTTGTCGCATTTTTTTTTTCTCTCTTTGCCTCCCGATATTTTGCTTGCCCTGCACGAAATATAGGTCCAATTGGGTTCATTGACCACCCATTCGATTCATCTGGTAAACAAGAATCTGGTAGTATCAAATTTGACAGTCTCTGACCTTCCTGAGAGAAGGGGCGCATGTTTAATTTTACTCTCCTCCTTGAAAATGAGCTATTTCTCGCACTTTTTGTCTCTCTTTACATCCCGATTTTCTGCTTGCCCTGCACCACACATGAGTCCAATTGGGATCATTGACCACCCATTCGCTTCATCTAGTAAAGTGGAATCTGGTAGCATTAAATTGGAAAGTCTCTAACCTTCCTGAGAGAAGGTGCGCATTATGAAATGCACTCTGCTCCTTGAACATGAGCTGTTTCTCGCACTTTTTCTCTCTCTTTACTTCCCGATGTTTTGCTTGCCCTGCACAAACTATGAGTCCAATTGGGTTTATTGACCATCCTTTCGCTTCATCTGTTCAAGGGGAATCTGGTAGTATTAAATTTGACATTCTCTGACCTTCCTGAGAGAATGTGCGCACGTTTAAATGCACTCTCATCCAATTTTATTCTCTTTTGTCGCATTTTTTTTCTCTCTTTACCTCCCGATGTATTGATTGCCCTGTACAAACCATGAGTCCAATTGGGTTCATTGACCACCCATTCGTTTCATCTGGTAAAGGGGAATCTGGTAAGATTAAATTCGAACGTCTCTGACTTTCCTGAGAGAAGGGGCGCATGTTTAAGTGTACTCTCCTCGAATATTATTCTCCATTGTCGCATTTTTTTACTCTCTCTTGAAAATAAGATCTCTCCTCTTTACCTCCCGATGTTTTTCTTGCCCTGCACGAAATATAGGTCCATTGGGTTCATTGACCACCCTAGTAAATTCGTTTAATCTGTTCAAGGGGGAATCTGGTAATATTAAATTTGACAGTCTCTGACCTTCCTGAGAGAAGGGGCGCATGTTTAAATGTACTCTCCTCCAATATTATTCTCTGTTGTCGCATTTTTTATCTCTCTTTACCTCCCGATGTTTTGCTTGCCCTGCACGAAATATAGGTCCAATTGGGTTCATTGACCACCCATTCGTTTCATCTGGTAAAGAGGAATCTGGTAGTATTAAATTTGACAGTCTCTGACCTTCCTGAGAGAAGGGGCGCATGTTTAATTTTACTCTCCTCCTTGAAAATGAGCTATTTCTCGCACTTTTTTTCTCTCTTTACATCCCGATTTTCTGCTTGCCCTGCACCACACATAAGTCCAATTGGGATCATTGACCACCCATTCGCTTCATCTAGTAAAGTGGAATCTGGTAGCATTAAATTGGAAAGTCTCTGACCTTCCTGAGAGAAGGTGCGCATATTGAAATGCACTCTCCTCCTTGAACATGAGCTATTTCTCGCACTTTTTCTCTCTCTTTACCTCCCGATGTTTTGCTTGCCCTGCACAAACTATGAGTCCAATTGGGTTGATTGATCATCCTTTCGCTTCATCTGTTCAAGGGGAATCTGGTAGTATTAAATTCGACAGTCTCTGACCTTCCTGAGAGAATGTGCGCACGTTTAAATGCACTCTCATCCAATATTATTCTCTATTGTCGCATTTTCTTTCACTCTTTACCTCCCGATGTATTAATTGCCCTGTACAAACTATGAGTCCAATTGGGTTCATTGACCACCCAATCTTTTCATCTGGTCAAGGGGAATCTGGTAATATTAAATTTGACTGTCTCTGACCTTCCTGAGAGAAGGGGCGCATGTTTAAATGTACTCTCCTCCAATATGAGCTATTTCTCGCACTCCCGATGTTTTGCTTCTCTCCATTGACCATATTTTCTCCATTGACAGTCTCTGACCTTCCTGAGAGAACATGTTTAAATGTACTCTCCTCCAATATCATTCTCCATTGTCGCATTTTTTAAATCTCTCTTTGCCTCCCGATGTTTTGCTTGCCCTGCACGAAATATAGGTCTAATTGGGTTCATTGACTACCCATTCGTTTAATCTGTTCAAGGGGAATCTGGTAATATTAAATTTGAAAGTCTCTGACCTTCCTGAGAGAATGTGCGCACGTTTAAATGCACTCTCCTCCTTGAACATGAGCTATTTCTCGCACTTTTTCTCTCTCTTTACCTCCCGATGTTTTGCTTGCCCTGCACAAACTATGAGTCCAATTCGGTTGATTGACCATCCTTTCGCTTCATCTGTTCACGGGGAATCTGGTAGTATTAAATTCGACAGTCTCTGACCTTCCTGAAAGAATGTGTACACGTTTAAATGGACTCTCATCCAATATTATTCTCGCTTTTTTTCTCTCTCTTTTTACCTCCCGATGTTTTGCTTACCCTGCACGAAATATGGGGCCAATTGGGTTCATTGACCACCCATTGTTTTCATCTGGTCAAGGGGAATCTGGTAGTATTAAATTCGACAGTCTCTGACCTTCCTGAGAAAAGGGGCGCATGTTTAAATGTATACTGTCCTCCCACATAATTCTCTATTGTCGCTTTTTTATTCTCTCTTTACCTCCCGATGTTTTGCTTGCCCTGCACAAACTATGAGTCCAATTAGGTTCATTGACCACTCCTTCTTTTCATCTGGTCAAGGGGAATCTGGTAGGATTTAATTCGACAGTCTCTGACCTTCCTGAGAGAAGGGGCGCATGTTTAAAATTACTCTCCTCCAATATTATTCTCTGTTGCCGCATTTTTTCTCTCTTTGCCTCCAGATGTTTTGCTTGCCCTGCACGAAATATAGGTCCAATTGGGTTCATTGACCACCCATTCGTTTAATCTGGTAAAGAGGAATCTGGTAGTATTAAATTTGACAGTGTCTGACCTTCCTGAGAGAAGGGGCGCATGTTTAATTTTACTCTCCTTCTTGAAAATAAGCTATTTCTCGCACTTTTTTTCTCTCTTTACATCCCGATTTTCTGCTTGCCCTGCACGAAAAAAAAAAGTCCTATCAGGTTCATTGACCACTCATTCCTTTCATGTAGTCAAGGGGAATCTGGTAGTATTAAATTGGGCAGTCTCTGACCTTCCTGAGAGAAGGTGCGCATGTTTAAATTCACTCTCCTTGAAAATGAGCTCTTTCTCGCATTTTTTTCTCTCTTTACATCCCGATTTTATGCTTGCCCTGCACGAAATATACGTCCAATGGGGTTCATTCACCCCTCATTCGTTTCATCTGGTAAAGAGGAATCTGGTAGTATTAAATTTGACAGTCTCTGACCTTCCTGAGAAAAGGGGCGCATGTTTAATTGTACTCTCCTCCTTGAACATGAGCTATTTCTCGCACTTATTTTCTCTCTTTACATCCCGATTTTCTGCTTGCACTGCACGAAATATAAGTCCATTTAGGTTCATTGACCACCCAATCGTTTCATCTGGTGAATGGGAATCTGGTAGTATTAAATTCGACAGTCTCTGACCTTCCTGAGAGAAGGGGCACATGTTTAAATGGACTCTCCTCCAACATTATTCTCTATAGTCGCATTTTTAAAATCTATTTACCTCCCGATGTTTTGCTTCCCCTGCAGGAAATATAGAACCAATTGGGTTGATTGACCATCCAATCGTTTCATCTGGTTAATGGGAATCTCGTAGTATTAAATTCGACAGTCTCTGACCTTCCTGAGAGAAGGGGCGCATGTTTAAATGTACTCTCCTCCAATATTATTCTCCATTGTCGAATTTTTTTAAATCTCTCTTTACCTCCCGAAGTTTTGCTTGCCCTGCACGAAATGTAGGTCCAATTGGGTTCATTGACCACCCATTCTTTTCATCTGGTAAAGGGGAATCTGATAGTATTGATTTTGACAGTCTCTGACCTACCTGAGAGAAGGGGCGCATGTTTAAATGTACTCTCCTCCATTATTATTCTCTGTTGTCGCATTTTTTCTCTCTCTTTACCTCCCGATGTTTTGCTTGCCCTGCACAAACTTTACGTCCAATTAGGTTGATTGACCACTCATTCTTTTCATTTGGTCAAGGGGAATCTGGTAGGATTAAATTCGACAGTATCTGACCTTCCTGAGAGAATGTGCGCACTTTTAAATGCACTCTCATCCAATATTATTCTCTATTGTCGCATTTTTGTTCTCTCTTTACTTCCCGATTTTCTGCTTGCCCTGCACGAAAAAAAAAGTCAAATTAGGTTCATTGACCACTCATTCTCTTCATGTAGTCTAGGGGAATCTGGTAGTATTGATTTTGACAGTCTCTGAGCTTCCTGAGAGAAGGGGCGCATGTTTAAGTGTACTCTCCTCCAATATTATTCTCTGTTGTCGAATTTTTTTCTCTCTTTGCCTCCAGATGTTTTGCTTGCCCTGCACGAAGTATAGGTCCAATTGGGTTCATTGACCACCCATTCGATTCATCTGGTAAAGAGGAATCTGGTAGTATTAAATTTGACAGTCACTGACCTTCCTGAGAAAAGGGGCGCATGTTTAATTTTACTCTCCTCCTTGAAAATAAGATATTTCTCGCACTTTTTCTCTCTCTTTGTATCCCGATTTTCTGCTTGCCCTGCACCACACGTAAGTCCAATTGGGATCATTGACCACCCATTCCTTAATCTAGTAAAGTGGAATCTGGTGGCATTAAATTGGAAAGTCTCTGACCTTCTTGAGAGAAGGTGCGCACATTGAAATGCACTCTCCTCCTTGAACATGAGCTATTTCTCGCACTTTTTCTCTCTCTTTACCTCCCGATGTTTTGCTTGCCCTGCACAAACTATGAGTCCAATTAGAATAATTGACCATCCTTTCGCTTCATAAGTTCAAGGGGAATCTGGTAGTATTAAATTCGACAGTCTCTGACCTTCCTGAGAGAATGTGCGCACGTTTAAATGCACTCTCATCCAATATTATTCTCTATCGTCGTTTTTTTTTCTCTCTTTACCTCCTAATGTTTTGCTTACCCTGCACGAAATATAGGTCCAATTGGGTTCATTGACCACCCGTTCGTTTCATCTGGTAAAGATGAATCTGGTAGTATTAAATTTGACAGTCTCTGACCTTCCTGAGAAAAGGGGCGCATGTTTAATTTTACTCTCCTCCTTGAACATGAGCTATTTCTCGCACTTATTTTCTCTCTTTACATCCCGATTTTCTGCTTGCCCTGCACGAAAAAAAAGTCCAATTAGGTTCATTGACCACTCATTCTTTTCATGTAGTCTAGGGGAATTTGGTAGTATTAAATTCGACAGTCTCTGACCTTCCTGAGAGAAGGGGCGTATGTTTAAATGTACTCTCCTCCAATATTATTCTGTTGTCGCATTTTTTATCTCTCTTTGCCTCCCGATGTTTTGCTTGCCCTGCACGAAATATTGGTCCAATTTGGTTCATTGACCACCCATTCGTTTCATCTGGTAAAGAGGAATCTGGTGGTATTAAATTTGACAGTCTCTGACCTTCCTGAGAGAATGTGCGCACGTTTAAATGCACTCTCCTCCTTGAACATGAGCTATTTCTCGCACTTTTTCTCTCTCTTTACCTCCCGATGTTTTGCTTGCCCTGCACAAACTATGAGTCCAATTCGGTTGATTGACCATCCTTTCGCTTCATCTGTTCACGGGGAATCTGGTAGTATTAAATTCGACAGTCTCTGACCTTCCTGAAAGAATGTGTACACGTTTAAATGGACTCTCATCCAATATTATTCTCGCTTTTTTTCTCTCGCTTTTTACCTCCCGATGTTTTGCTTACCCTGCACGAAATATAGGTCCATTTGGGTTAATTTACCACCCATTGTTTTCATCTGGTCAAGGGGAATCTGGTAGTATTACATTCGACAGTCTCTAACCTTCCTGAGAAAAGGGGCGCATGTTTAAATGTATACTGTCCTCCCACATAATTCTCTATTGTCGCTTTTTTATTCTCTCTTTACCTCCCGATGTTTTGCTTGCCCTGCACAAACTATGAGTCCAATTAGGTTCATTGACCACTCCTTCTTTTCATCTGGTCAAGGGGAATCTGGTAGGATTTAATTCGACAGTCTCTGACCTTCCTGAGAGAAGGGGCGCATGTTTAAAATTACTCTCCTCCAATATTATTCTCTGTTGCCGCATTTTTTCTCTCTTTGCCTCCAGATGTTTTGCTTGCCCTGCACAAACTATGAGTCCAATTAGGTTCATTGACCACTCCTTCTTTTCATCTGGTAAAGAGGAATCTGGTAGTATTAAATTTGACAGTGTCTGACCTTCCTGAGAGAAGGGGCGCATGTTTAATTTTACTCTCCTTCTTGAAAATAAGCTATTTCTCGCACTTTTTTTCTCTCTTTACATCCCGATTTTCTGCTTGCCCTGCACGAAAAAAAAGTCCTATCAGGTTCATTGACCACTCATTCCTTTCATGTAGTCAAGGGGAATCTGGTAGTATTAAATTCGACAGTCTCTGACCTTCCTGAGAGAAGGTGCGCATGTTTAATTTCACTCTCCTTGAAAATGAGCTATTTCTCGCAATTTTTTTCTCTCTTTACATCCCGATTTTATGCTTGCCCTGCACGAAATATACGTCCAATGGGGTTCATTCACCCCTCATTCGTTTCATCTGGTAAAGAGGAATCTGGTAGTATTAAATTTGACTGTCTCTGACCTTTCTGAGAGAAGGGGCGCATGTTTAAGTGTACTCTCGTCGTTGAAAATGAGCTATTTCTCGCACTTTTTTTCTCTCTTTACTTCCCGATTTTCTGCTTGCCCTGCACGAAAAAAAAGTCCTATCAGGTTCATTGACCACTCATTCCTTTCATGTAGTCAAGGGGAATCTGGTAGTATTAAATTCGACAGTCTCTGACCTTCCTGAGAGAAGGTGCGCATGTTTAATTTCACTCTCCTCCTTGAAAATGAGCTATTTCTCGCAATTTTTTTCTCTCTTTGCATCCCGATTTTATGCTTGCCCTGCACGAAATATAAGTCCATTTAGGTTCATTGACCACCCAATTGTTTAATCTGGTGAATGGGAATCTGGTAGTATTAAATTCGACAGTCTCTGACCTTCCTGAGAGAAAGGGCGCATGTTTAAATGGACTCTCCTCCAACATTATTCTCTATAGTCGCATTTTTAAAATCTATTTACCTCCCGATATTTTGCTTCCCCTGCAGGAAATATAGAACCAATTGGGTTGATTGACCATCCAATCGTTTCATCTGGTTAATGGGAATCTCGTAGTATTAAATTCGACAGTCTCTGACCTTCCTGAGAGAAGGGGCGCATGTTTAAATGTACTCTCCTCCAATATTATTCTCTGTTGTCGCATTTTTTATCTCTCTTTGCCTCCCGATGTATTGCTTGCCCTGCACGATAAATAGGTCCAATTGGGTTCATTTACCACCCATTAATTTCATCTGGACAATTCGACAGTCTCTGACCTCCTTGAAAGAAGGGGCGCATTTTGAAATATACTGTCCTACAACATAATTCTCTTGTAGCATTTTATTTCTCTCTTTACATCCCGATGTTTTGCTTGTCATGCTAGAAATATAGGTCCAATTAGGTTCATTGACCACTCATTCCTTTCATGTAGTCAATGGGAATCTGGTAGTATTAAATTCGACAGTCTCTGACCTTCCTGAGAGAAGGTGCGCATGTTTAATTTTACTCTCCTCCTTGAAAATGAGCTATTTCTCGCAATTTTTTTCTCTCTTTACATCCCGATTTTATGCTTGCCCTGCACGAAATATACGTCCAATTGGGTTCATTCACCACTCATTCGTTTCATCTGGTAAAGAGGAATCTGGTAGTATTAAATTTGACAGTCTCTGACCTTCCTGAGAGAAGGGGTGCATGTTTAATTTTACTCTCCTCCTTGAACATGAGCTATTTCTCGCACTTATTTTCTCTCTTTACATCCCGATTTTCTGCTTGCACTGCACGAAATACAAGTCCATTTAGGTTCATTGACCACCCAATTGTTTAATCTGGTGAATGGGAATCTGGTAGTATTAAATTCGACAGTCTCTGACCTTCCTAAGAGAAAGGGCGCATGTTTAAATGGACTCTCCTCCAACATTTCTCTCTATAGTCGCATTTTTTTCTGTTTTTTTCCCGAATTTCTGCTTGCCCTGCACGAAATATAGGTCCAATTGGGTTGATTGACCCCTCCATATTTGCATCTGTTCAAGGGGGATATGGCAGCATTTAATTCGACAGTCTCTGACCTTCCTGAGAGAAAGGGCGCATGTTTAAGTGTACTCTCCTCTAATATTATTCTCTGTTGTCGCATTTTTTATTTCTCTTTACCTCCCGATGTATTGCTCTGCACGATAAATAGGTCCAATTGGGTTCATTTACCACCCATTGTTTCATCTGGACAATTCGACAGTCTCTGACCTCCTTGAAAGAAGGGGCGCATTTTGAAATATACTGTCCTACAACATAATTCTCTTGTAGCATTTTATTTCTCTCTTTACATCCCGATGTTTTGCTTGTCATGCTAGAAATATAGGTCCAATTAGGTTCATTGACCACACCTTCGTTTCATCTGGTCAAGGGGAATCTGGTAGTATTAAATTCGACCGTCTCTGACCTTCTTGAGAGAAGGGGCGCAAATTTAATTGTACTCTCCTCCTTGAAAATGAACAATTTCTCGTACTTTTTTTCTCTCTTTACTTCCCGATTTTCTGCTTGCCTTGCACGAAATATAAGTTGATTTAGGTTCATTGACCACCCAATCGTTTCATCTGGTGAATGGGAATCTGGTAGTATTGATTTTGACAGTCTCTGACCTTCCTGAGAGAAGGGGCGCACGTTTAAATGTACTCTCCTCAAACAAATATTCTCCATTGTCGCATTTTTTTTTTCTTTCTTTACCTCCCGATGTTTCGCTTGCCCTGCACGAACTATAAGTCCAATTTGGTTCATTGACCACGCATTATTTTCGTCTGGTCAAGGGGAATCTGGTAGTATTACATTTGACAATCTCTGACCTTCCTGAGAGAAGGGGCGCTTGTTTAAATTGACTCTCCTCCAACATTATTCTCTACTGTCGCATTTTGTTTTATCTCTTTACCTCCCGATGTATTGCTTGCCCTGCACGAAATATAGGTCCAATTGGGTTCATTGACCACTCATTCTTTTCATCTGGTCGAGGGCAGTCTGGTAGTATTAAATTCGACAATCTCTGACCTTGCTGAGAGAAGGGGCGCATGTTTAAATGTACTCTCCTCTATGAATATGAGCTATTTCTCGCACTCTTTTCTCTCTCTTTTTTTCCCGATTTTCTGCTTGCCCTGCATGAAATATAAGTTGATTTAGGTTCATTGACCACCCAATCGTTTCATCTGGTGAATGGGAATCTGGTAGAATTAAATTCGACAGTCTCTGACCTTACTGAGAGAAGGGGCGCATGTTTAAATGTTCTATCTTTCTTGAAGAAGAGCTATTTCTCGCACTTTGTTTCTCTCTTACTTCCCGATTTTTTGCTTGCCCTGCACGACCTTAAAGTCCAATTGGGTTCATTGACCACTCCTTCTTTTAATCTGGACAAGGGGAATCTGGTAGTATTTAATTCCACAGTCCCTGACCTTCCTGAGAGAAGGGGCGCATGTTTAAATGTACTGTCCTCCAATATTATTCTCTATTGTCGCATTTTTTTTGGGGATAAATCTTGTGCGGTATGTTTAATACGTTATACTTGTTTAGCCTTTCTGGGAAATGAAATGTGAGTATTAAGCAAACGCGATAATATGGTCTGTTTTGTCTTAGGTCTGGTATCG
>JAPMUY010001315.1:0-12500 GCA_026901105.3 Galaxias olidus
AAAAGTAACCATGTCTAGATTCCTTTATACAAAACAACCAGTATCTAACAATGCTAATTTAAACGGAAAACCAGATGCAAAAAACAGCTACGTAAGGATCTAGAGTTGTTACTTTTCATTTTTCAATGTTGTGATTTAATTTGGTATCAATAAAGTGGCACATTTGAGTTTGCTCAGTTTGTCAATTAGCTCTACAAAATACAAAACTTAACAAACAAACGTTGGGCGGAGATTTCATGCGAAAGGAGAAATTAGTGTATTCAAGAAAAAGCTGTATGTCTTGCTCGTGAACATCTGTGGGCCATATTCGTCAAACTTTGCAGTTATCTACAAGCCAAACCATAATTATGTGATGATACGTCAGTGATGACGCTCACATACTGAAATCACAAAGTCATATTCTTCTTCTACTTATTATTAGGTCGACTTTTGGCCACGCACAGTTCTGAATCTATCCAATCTTTTTATCTATAATTGCTTTCTGCAAAACAAACTCCTTTATTTGTTACCGTAGCGCAATTGAAACTACCAATTCCAGCAATATAAAACAGTGTCAGAATGAGCAGAACATACTGGCTGATAAACTTAGGCTATTGAAACAGGTGGCAGCACAGTTTCATTAAGATTATTTAAAATGTATTTCAATGGTAAAATATTAAACTTATAGCTGTTTTCTAATTACCCATACATTTTAAAGATGACTACATATGACATATTGTTCACAATATTTACATGAATGGAAGAAGTCAGATGTTGCAACTAGCCCCAAGTGGGAATTTACACTTGTGTTCAGTTCAGCGCTGTCCACCAACACATGAGGACGTAGTAGTGCTGCAGCGGTTATTTTAGAGGGCTGGCCACCTGCACAGCCTGGTCGCTGATGGTGGAAACGCGATCACATCGCATTTGCTCAAGGAAATGTATTTTCTAGTTTGTGTCTGTGCTCGTTGCTTTGGTGTGAACCACTCAGTTTTAGAGCCTTTACGATCACTTTCAGGATTCTTTGGTTTCTCACCTCTTCAGACATGGCTTTATAAGTTGTTGGTGAGAACTAAAATATGCACAACACACGCATGATTCATGAAACACTGCCTTGCTCAGGCTAAGGTAGTCAAGTCAGCATGCACGGGGATGTGTGGGATGGGCCATTGAGAGGGATAAGAGGAACCAAAGACCTTGGCCTTTTTGAGTGTTGTGATTCAAATTCTTGCAATTTTTCCCCAATTCTCTAGAATTACATGCTGCACCTTTAAACAAATTATTTTATTTATTTATATTATTATTTATGAAAATATAGGTAACACAATTTACCCTATAGCCCTTTGTGTGATTTACCTGAAGAAAGTGTATATTGTCATCAGTGTCTGAGAGCTGCTCTAGCTCAGCATCTCTCCTCCTCAGCTCAGCTATCTCCTGCTCCAGCTGCACCAGTAGTCCTTCAGCCTGACTCACTGCAGTCTTCTGCTGGTCTCTGATCAGCTCCTTCACCTCAGAGCGCTTTTTCTCAATGGAGAGGATCAGCTCAGTGAAGATGCTCTCACTGTCCTCCACTGCTGTCTGGGCAGTGCTCTTTGATCAAACAAACACACTTATGCTGTTCACATTTTTGAATGTTGTTGTGGTTCTCTCTAAGACAAAAACACATTTGTAACACAACCTCATAAAAAATCTTGTGAATGTGTGGTTGTATAAAATATAATAATATAGCATCCTCACCTTGAGAGACTTCAGAGCCTGTCTGAGCTCCTTCAGCTCCTTCTCTCTCTCCTGGACTCTCTGCTGGACTTTCTGACGAGTCACTCCAAGCTGCTTCTGTGAATACATTGTTCAAAACAACAACAGTTTTACATTAAGAGTGTTTAATAAAGCTTTATATTTGAAAGCAGTAACTGTATGTATCTATAAATCCAAGTTCAACTGATGTCTTTACAGACTGTAACCAATGCAATTTACCTGCAGTAAAGTAATGCTCTGATTAAAGATTAAACTGATCATCATGAAGACTGAGATAGGGAAAAGGCATTGAACTCTAAGGGAAAACAACACGTGAGTACAACCTCATTCTTCCTCTGTTATATTTTATTTAGGGGAAGGAACAAAACAAAACAATTTAGAGAGTTCACAGTCTCACCTGTTTGTCAGTCCTCTCTGCTGCAGCTGAAACTGTATCATGGCCTTTATGTTCATCCATGGTACACAGATAACAGATACACTGCTGGTCTGTTCGACAGTAGACCTCCAACAGCTTGTCATGACCAGAGCACATCTTCTCCTGCAGCTGGGCCGTGGCTTTGACCAGCTTGTGCTTCTTCAACACAGGAAGAGCATAGTGAGGCTGGAGGTGAGTTTCACAGAAAGACGCCATACACGCCAGACAAGACATGATGGCTTTGTGCTGACTGCTCCCAGTGCAGAAATCACAGGCCACGTCTCCTGGTCCAACAGAGTCCTGAGCAGCAGAGGAAGAAGAAGCCTGCTGGCCTCCTGTCTTCTTCAGTTTCTCCACCACCTCAGCCAGCATGTTGTTCTTCCCCAGAGCAGGCCTTGGGCTGAAACTCTGTCTGCACTGGGGGCAGCTGTACACTCCCTTCTGCTCGTCCTGATCCCAGCAACCCTGGATACAACTGCTGCAGTAACTGTGTCCACAGGGGATAGTGACTGGTTCCTTTAGGAGGTCCAGACAGATAGAACAGCAGAAATGGTCCCGGTCAAGTTGATCTCCCTGCTGGGCCATTTTTACTGACGATCACTCTTACACAGACAGACACAAACGTTTAAGTTTCGTTTTCTCAGAACAAGGTTGGAGAAAGGGGAGGTATTTCCTGGTTGAGAAGGGGTGGGGCTTTAATGAGAAGTATGAAGAAAATCTTACATATGACAAGAAAAGATAGAAAAGATATTGAGCATGAAGGACTAGAGCAAATAACACACGAATGTTTTCACATCAGAGAGACGTGTATGAAATGTATTTTGTTTTTACATTTAAACAACAACTTAAAAGCCACAACCAGAACCACCTTAGATGGATAGATTCAGCCTAGATACAAATGTAAAGTAATTTATTCATACACTTATAAATTATTTAAGTAATTGAAATAATATATATATATATATATATATATATATATATATATATATATATATATATATATGTTGTATATGTGTATATATAAGTTTTAACATTTACTACCTCACTCTGCGTCCAAAGGTTGAAAGATTGTGTTGAGTAAACATGACACAAACACGTGTTCAAGAGCACCACCTGGTGGTGAGGATTTTCTCTGTTCTTTCTGTGTTTGAGGCAATCTAACCAGTATCAATGAACTTCATTTTTAGATTTTTGTGACACTTATGATTTTTTCAATCTCTTTCTTCCTGCCTCCAGCTATAGCTGTCAATGTGAGCTTACCAACATGTGTATCAGCAGAGTCCACCACAAGTCCCAACAAAGCTGAGTAGACTGACATAGAATCAAGTTATGGTCAGCTCAATCATCACCAAAATATGCCAGTGTTTATCAATAATTTAAAAAGTGAACAATAATGGGGTTTATCCTCTCCACTGCATTTCCATATTTACTTTATATCCACAGATGCTTAAGTGCTTTAACTAGTTAAGCATGATTAACAATTGTTTCACATCATGGAGGTTCATTGGGGAGATTTGGAGACACTGTAGAAGGACAGAGTAGCTACCTTGTGATAACGGTAGACTCCTACTCCTTCTTTCTCTGTCTTCTGTCGTTCTACAACCCCCCCACCCTCTCTCTCTTTCTCGCACACACACGCACACACGCACACACACACATACCAACACACACAAACACACAATAGCACTGACTTCATGTCATGCCTGTTTTAGACTAGCATTATGGTATGGAGAAAGTAAAGGTGTCTGTCTTTATCTAGGCAGCCTCTGTCTGTCAATCAAGTCCCAAACCCCATAGAACCTTAGAAATAAAACTAGTGAGAGCTTTTCTCCTGTAATGATATGATAGCAGCACAAACACACACACAATAAACACTCATACTTTGTCCTGCCTGAGTGTGTCAAACTAACATATAGCATAGCATCCTATCATCACTAAGTAAAAGAAGAGAGAGAGTGCATAGTCAATAGTAAATATAGTAGTCATTATAATTCATTGGATTTAGTTTTTTGGCGCTTGTAATGGATAATTTCAATCTATGACAGAAAATACCCAATTAATGAGAGGGAGAAACCATGAAAAGATCAAGTAACATTTTAATGATGACTACAGAGTCTGAGTCAGAGTCTGTACACTGAGAAATTATTACAGTGAGTTCACTCTAACGATATAGCAAGTTCTGATTAGTTGACAAGTTTGAAACGAGTATATTGGTTTAAGATAAGCAATCATTCCATTGGTCAAGGTGGAGGGGAGTGGACGTAATCAGCTTTAGTAAGGACACGTTCAAGGGGACACGTAGAGATTTTATGTCTAAGACACAAAACTTTAGCCTTCAGTGTCTCCAAAAGGCCCACACCGTCTCTTTCGTGACCTGGTCTTCACTCTGACCCGTCCCCCACATTGGACCACCAGCTTAGGCCTGAACATCCGTGATTATGCCACAATTTCCCTTACACGCTTTTCTCTGGATTCAAAGCGCTTCACAAATTTGGTTGCCAATTAGGTACACACAAGAAATGGACAGACAGACAGACAGACATCCCTCACAACGATCCGTCTGGGTGATACCATACCATGGCAGCTAATTTGTGCCGAACTTGCTCACCCAACATATCGCAACATGCTTTTGCACACACAGACACAGACAGATTGACTCCAGTTCTATTGGCAGCACCTAGTCAGGGCACTGATAGGAGTATTAACCCATGTTTTTGTGGAAATGGGAGCAAACCGGAGCACCCGGTGGAAACCCACTAAAACACAGAGAGAGCATGCAAACTCCACACAGAAAGGCCCTTGGGTCAGCTGAGGTTCGTACCAAAGACCTTCTTGCTGTGAGGCTCCAATGCAAACCACTGGGCCACTGAGGTGATCCAATCATGAAAGATGGAGGAAGACAGAATGACCATGTCTGGCATTTTAATCCTGCTTTTATTTTACTCATTTGGAGGAAAGGAAATAGATCTGTGACGCTCTGGAACAGCCTCACACCAGACAGCAGGCTAAACGCACGGGTGCCTAATTAGGAATAATGTGTGTCACCTGTGGGTTTATTGGGGCTGTTACTATTGGGTGTTCACGTGTATATATATCGTTTGTTTGGTCGTTGTGCGGTCATTATATTGTGTTCACGGAATAGAACCCTATAATTGGATTACGTTACCTCTCCGTCTTTATTTTTGGATTACTGCTGGATCTGGGGAAGGTGCGGTCATTCTGTCACAACGGTCAGCCAAGAGGTAGCGAGATAGATCCACATGCAGTAATCACAGGTGACACACATTATCCCTAATTAGGCACCTGTGCGTTTAGCCTGCTGTCTGGTGTGAGGCTGTTCCAGAGCGTCACAAGATCCAAAAAAACAAAGGAACATCTTAGTGAAGTAAATGTATTAAACACAAGTCAACCATTTACAAGTCATCCATCCTTCTATCATACAGAAGTATCTAAACAAAGACAGCATCAGAGGACATACAAAATGATATGTTATCAAGAAGGCAATACATTGTTAAATCTAACCCCACCACCTATAAGTCTAACACAGCATTGACTGACAAACACAACTGAATCCTACAAACTATTAAGTTCTTCTGAATACATTTGTTTGTCATAAGATCTCCCATTTTAAAATGCATGTCATTATGTTGACTTGTTTCCCAGCTTCAAAGTGACCCGTGAATAAAAAAGTAATAATAGTGAATTGTCATTGCATTGAAACAATTTAAGTAGTTAGGAAAGGGGTTTGTAGATCATAATGGGTCCACCAGAGCAGCGTTTCCCAACCTTTTCCAACCCATGGCACACTTGCATACATTTGTTTATGTAGAGGCACACCGAAGATGTAAAACTGAATCAAACTTAATACAAAAGATTTCTTTATCGTTCCCAAATTTGACTTCTCTAAAATTGCACGGCACAGCTGATGATGTCTGCCGGCACACCAGAGTGACACGGCACACCAGATGGGAAATTGCGCTAGAGCTTTTGCAGCTCTGCAGTGTCACCATAATAGTTAAAGTTAATCCCAGCATAGAGGGGCTGTGTGAAAGTAGTCTGGACTCGGTGGAGGAGGGTCATTGTGTCAGAGACACTGTAGAAGGACAGATTACCTGTCTTGTGATCGAGGTACACTCCTACTCTGGAGGACTGAGGGCCTGATCCCGTAGTATCAACATTATTGTGTCTGAAACAGTAACCACCTTTAGAGCACTCTAAACTCCAGGACTTGTCGTTGTGTCCAAAGCGTGAATCATATCCGTAGCCTGTTCTCCTGATGTCTTTATATGAGACTGCTGTATAAACCTGGCTACCACTCCACTCCACCTCCCAGTAACATCGTCCAGACAGAGCCTCTCTACACAGCACCTGCCACCAGTTAGTAAACCTTTCTGGATGATCAGGATATGGTTGGACTTGACGTGTACATGTCCCCTTCCTGTTCCCTTCTGACAGGGAGAGGTATTCATTTATTGTGTTCAGGTCCAGAGTGAGAGGACAGGAATCTGGAGTAGAACAGAGTAGACACCAGTTCAGAGAAGTCTGATCACATCTTCATAAATATGTGTCATTGTTGCTTTGTTATGTACAATTTATTGTTGCAATTCAATCAGATGTTTCGAGATTAATACGTCTATACATATTAGGATAACTCAACTGATGAAATAAATAATGTCAGTTACTTACAATGTAAAAAATCATCCCGGGTGCTTGGCTCTGCTGGATTTAAAATGTCAACTCTAGAAACTGTAGAAAGAAACAAACATTCACTTTACAATGCACATACCACTGAGTAATGTAAAAACAAATAACATTAATATTATAATATAAATATGATACATTTGATGTCATATTCTTCCTCTCATCTGACCTGTAGTAGAGATCTTGGGCCATGTCTCCTTCAGGAAATCCTCTAGTTTCACTCTCAGTTCAGACACAGCTTCAATCACATCTCTGAAGTATGGAGGAGGACGGACAACAATACTGGGTACGTCTGAAGACACACTGAGACTGGAGAGAGACTGGAAACTCTGTAACAGAAATGTAAATAAAAAAAACATAAATCAGAAAGACGGGTCACAGAGGGAAAGGCAATTGGCAATTGGTGATTTCAGTCGATATAAATGGGGCGATGCCTTGGCAGAGCTAGTTCAAGCAGGCAACTCAGATACAACATTTATCCACGTCACATCAATCAACCATTCGCACACGCTCGATAGTTTAACGCGGCCTACTAAACCGCAGCCACTCACCACACTTGCTCCTACACTTGCTCGCTCACTGTTGCACCACACCATGCTTCTGCTCGCTGCTGCACCACACTTTACTATACTATACCACACTAAACACACACTTTGCTCCTACACCTGCTGCACCACACCATGCTTCTGCTCGCTGCTGCACCACACTTTACTATACTATACCACACTAAACACACACTTTGCTCCTACACCTGCTCGCTCACTGCTGCACCACACCATGCTTCTGCTCGCTGCTGCACCACACTATACTATACCATACAACACTAAACACACACTATGCTCCTACACCTGCTCGCTCACTGTTGCTCCTACACCATGCTTCTGCTCGCTGCTGCACCACAATATACTATACTATACCACACTAAACACACACTAGACTCCTGCTCTTGCTGCTGCCCACCTCCACCGCAGCTTCCACCTATTTAGGGTCTGTTGCACAGTATCCGATGGGGGATTCTGCAGACATCTGCTCCCTGCCAATGGTTGTTCACTTAGCATTTGTATAAGTCCCCCAGCAGTGAAGAAATCAGAGCAGCAGACCCTTGACGCCATACTTCAATGTATTACCATGTATTGCTAAATTTTTTAAACCTCTCGTATGTTGTACTGATTGAAATGTATTTATGGACATATTGGTGGGCCAATTGATTGTATAACACTTTGTGTGATTTACCTGAAGAAAGTGAATATTGTCGTCAGTGTGTGAGAGCTGCTCCAGCTCAGCGTCTCTCCTCCTCAACTCAGCTATATCTTGCTCCAGCTGCACCAGTAGTCCTTCAGCCTGATTCACTGCAGTCTTCTGCTGGTCTCTGATCAAATCTTTTACCTCAGAGCACTTTTTCTGAATGGAGAGGATCAGCTCAGTGAAGATCCTCTCACTGTCCTCCACTGCTGCCTGAGCAGTGCTCTAAGATGAAGATACAAACAGATAGAGACACAAATTGATGCTGATAACTCCTGTTGTTTCTGAGTAAGAAACACACAATTGTAAAATGGTCTCATTAAAATATTGATAAATACGTCTATTCTAACATTACATGTTCACCTTGAGAGACACCAGAGCCTGTCTGAGCTCCTTCAGCTCCTTCTCTCTCTCCTGGACTCTCTGCAGGACTTCTTGACGAGTCACTCCAAGCTGCCTCTGTGATTACATTGTTCAAAACAACTGTTTTACACAGACTGTTCTAATGGATTTACATTTGACACAAGTAACTATACGTCTCTATGAATTAAAGTTCAGCAGATGTCTTTATAGTACCAAAACAATTAACCTCTCGCAAAGTAGAGCTCTGATTAAACATTGAACTCATCAACATGAAGATTGAGATTGGGAATAAGCATCAAACCTTAAGAGGTGTGTTTAACTTCACAGTTCTTGTTTTGAATATTTGGTGAAGGAAAATACACAAAAAATGAAACCGACAAAAAGAAGCCAACAGTAACAAATAGCAATACAATTAATAGCAAAGAAGAGCTCTAATTAAACATTGAACTCATCATCATGAAGGTTGAGATGATGGAATAAATTGTTTTAAACTTGTTTTAACTGTGTGTTAAACGTTTTCATTTTGGGTGAAGAAAAATCCCCTAAAAATGAAAATGACAAACAATAAACTTGCGCCAACTTTAATGTTTTCTTAAAGTCTCACCTGTTTGTCAGTCCTCTCTGCTGCAGCTGAAACTGTATCATGGCCTTTATGTTCATCCATGGTACACAGATAACAGATACACTGCTGGTCTGTTCGACAGTAGACCTCCAACAGCTTGTCATGACCAGAGCACATCTTCTCCTGCAGCTGGGCCGTGGCTTTGACCAGCTTGTGCTTCTTCAACACAGGAACAGCATAGTGAGGCTGGAGGTGAGTCTCACAGTAAGAAACCATACACACCAGACAAGACATGATGGCTTTGTGCTGACTGCTCCCAGTGCAGAAATCACAGGCCACGTCTCCTGGTCCAACAGAGTCCTGAGCAGCAGAGAGAGAAGAAGCCTGCTGGCCTCCTGTCTTCTTCAGTTTCTCCACCACCTCAGCCAGCATGTTGTTCTTCCTCAGAGCAGGCCTTGGGCTGAAACTCTCGCTGCACTGGGGGCAGCGGTACACTCCCTTCTGCTCATCCTGATCCCAGCAACCCTGAATACAGCTGCTGCAGTAACTGTGTCCACAGTGGATAGTGACTGGTTCCTTTAGGAGGTCCAGACAGATTGAACAGCAGAACTGGTCCTGGTCAAGTAGAACTCCCTGCTGGGCCATTTTTACTGACAATCACTCTTATGTTTACTTTTCTCAGAACAGAGTTGGAGAAAAGGGGAGGTATTTCCTGGTTGGAGAAGGGGGTGGCCTTTTAAAGAGAGGATTGGAGAAAACCTTACATATGACAAAAAGACAAGATTGAACAGAGATTGAGCATGAAGGTTATAACAAACAACACACAAACATTTCCATATCAGAGGCATATATCAAATGTTTTTTTTATTTCACATTTAAGAACAACCAAAGTCAATTTAAAAACCACAGTAACCACAATAATTTGATCAATCAATCCAAAATACAAAACCAAAACAGTTATATAGCAAACCATTCTATATATATATTTATTTTAGTCTGAGTATCAGTCGGATCATTTACAAAATCATTCTATATACATAGTTTAAAGAATTGCTTTGCTCAAGCGTGACACAAACACATGTCCAAGAGCACCACCTGGTGGTGAGGATGTTCCCTTTTTCTTTCTGATAGAGGACATCTTACCCATAGTGGCAGATTTTGTAATATATACATATACATATATATTGTCATTCTTCAAATTCCTTACTTTATATCTGATAAGTGTTAAATATACTGTAAAGTTCAATCACGTATACATCTTATTTAGGAAGCACCGTGACTGATAAAGCACATAACTACTTTGTTGCATCCTGACAAGTGGAAATCAGGAACTTGTTGCACAATTTGATTGGCATGTAACAGGGTACACAAGTCCACTTGTAAACCAGAGCTACACATTTCATATTCAGGATAGAGGACTGGTTATTATTGACATGGACGCTTTTGGGATTAAAGTGTATTTCATATAGTCATTAAAACCAGCGGCTGCTAATGTGAGTTTACCAACATGTTTACCTATAGAGCCCGCCACAGTTACCAACAAGACCTTGTACAATTGCATTTATTCAAGTAGTAGGCTGCGCAAAATCCTTAGAAAAAGCCAACGTTCAGGATTTCATTCAATCGCAAACAATATTGGAGCTTATTAAGTAACGAATAACATTAACAATAGTTTCTCTTCTATTCTATTCACTTTATGTCTAAAGCAAACCAACAAACTTGTTTACTAAGTAGTACAGTTAGGCAGCTCAATAGAATACCCCATAACCCCAAAAGCAAAACCAGGGTCATGGTCGTTCTGACAACAGGGGAGTTACATTTGATTGCTCAGAGTTCTGCAAAAATACTTCATAATCTAACATGTTACAAAATACAAATATTTCCTTGCCAAATATATCAAAAATAAATTACAAAATACTGGTGTCGGAAAATGTGTTTAATTAAATTACGTGCATTTTGTATTTCAAATTGGCCTACCACAAAAAACACATAACATTCCGAGTGTTAAAATGTATTCAAAGACCACCTAACACATTTCTAACACGTTCTAACACATTATGCCACTGAGTCCATTTGTTCATTTTGGTCTGTCTGACAAGGCTCCCTCGGGAGTTGGTCAGTTACATCAGGGCATTCATCATAGTCTTCCTCTTTCTCCATCAAAAAACAGTCACTGATCTATCTGGCTGGCTGAATTTGTAAAGAATTAAACCTACTCCAATTTGTACTATTTGGAGATGATACAAAACACTTTTGGAAATTGTGGATGAAGAAATTAGTTGGAGATGGTTTGAGCTAAATAAGTTATCATTGAATCTGAGAAACAAAATTCATGATATTCAGTTAAAGGACAACAATAAACTTAAAAACGCATGTTTAAAGTACCAAATCAGCAAACACAGCATGATCACGTCATGTCAGAATTATTTTTAGAAGGCTCGTCATCACCATGGTGACTTGAATGTTCCCGTGGGAAAAATTTACTTTTGATGTCAAGATTGACAGCTGAAAAGTATTTTTTGAGCATTTGCAAACATAAAATACTGCTCCAAGAAGTAAGATATTACAAATTACATATTTTTTATATTGATCAAATGCAAATTACGAAATACTGGAGAGTTATTAAAATACGTTTTTTAAATACTTTAAATTAAAATGCTGCCCATATCTGTGCTTGCTGTCATGTTGATTGACAGATGAAAACGTCATGATGAAAAGAGCCATTAGGAAATAAATGTGTAATTCAGAAAAGTACCATTATGAGATAAATAAAAAGTACCATTATGAAAAAAATAAAAAGTACCATTATGAAATAAATAAATAGTACCATTATGAAATAAATAAAAAGATCCATTTGAAAATGTAATGTGTCATTAAATGAAATGTATTTCTTATTTTGAAAATGACATTTATTAAATCATATTTAATAATAATGGTTTATTATTTAATTGTTTTGTGATTTCACAATTTATTTACCCATTTATATATATTCCAGCATTTATGAAGGAATACGTATTTTTATTTTTATTTTGGCACATATGGTATTCCATAGTAAACACCTTTTATGTTACCAGTAGTTTACTAACAATTTGTTTGGTTGTATGTGCGTGTGTGTTTGTGTGTGTGTGTGTGTGTGTGTGTGTGTGTGTGTGTGTGTGTGTGTGTGTGTGTGTGTGTGTGTGTGTGTGTGTGTGTGTGTGTGTGTGTGTGTGTGTGTGTGTGTGTG
The DNA here is from genome assembly GCA_026901105.3 of Galaxias olidus. Lineage (NCBI taxonomy): Eukaryota > Metazoa > Chordata > Actinopteri > Galaxiiformes > Galaxiidae > Galaxias > Galaxias olidus. The sequence goes on from JAPMUY010001315.1 coordinate 12,244, forward strand.
TGTGTGTGTGTGTGTACGTGATCAATTATCAGTCTAAACAGGAGAAACACAGACAAGAGTTGAGAAGACAACAGAGAAGATGAGGACGTACTCTAAGTTGTGTTTTTGTTTAAATGTTTAGACAGCAATTATCCACGTCACACCAATCAACCACTCCAGTGTACTCAATGGCTTCACGAGATCTTCTTAAAGCACAGTTCACTCACCACAGGGCTCTCAACTAGACTCATGTTTGCTGCTGCACACCCACCTCCACC